>CM050326.1:24451640-24576640 GCA_027475135.1 Bactrocera correcta
TTTGTAGCCACGTGTTTCCTTAATTGTCTGATGTCATATTTATGTTGGTGTGGTTGTGATAGACAAGGGATTCCCTGGTGCACATACATATGTACATATCGTTAGATAAAATGCAAACATTTTCATTACTTTACAGGAGAAACAAAAAACTGTATAAAAGTATATACATATATTAATGTGTTTAGATCAGTTTTTTTCAATGTAACTTGTAAAACAACTACAAATTTAAATTTGAAAGAAAATAATGTTTTTTTATAATATTTTAAAAGTTATGTTACTTACGTCCTTTTTACGCCTGATTTTCTGAAACAAAAAGCCCTAACTACAATTCAATTTTTTTAGTTATTTGTCAGTAACTTATCAATACATTTTCAATGAAGTAATATATGGCTGTAATAACAATGGGTAGAAGTTAAAAATTATATTTAAAACAAAACAAAGAAAAATTTATTTAAGCATGGTTGCCAAATTTTTTTGAATGCATTATATATTAAATTAATAAGTATATGAAAATAAAATTAATTCAAGAAGATTAAATAAATATGTAGTACAGTTCAGAGGTAACGGTAAATTATACTTTATCAGCTTGTGTATTAACAACTCTGGTATAATAATTAATTTTCATAGGGTATATTGTCATAAAAATAATGGCAGTCTGCTGGTAGTACTTTTTTCAGCTCCTGCAGATGCTGCCATTTCTTATTAGAAATTGCTGGTCTGCTCAGATGTAATTGGGAAGGTTCGTCAACTGTGATAGGCTAGCCAGTCAAAAACGCAAAATCGTGGGTCGTGTCAGCTGGCACGACCTATCTTATGGGCGCGCAATGTAACTGCACAGTGAAAAACGCTACTCCCTTCTCTCTGACGTGACGATGATGTGAGAATCCACGACATTTGGATTTTGCCGCCGGTAACGTGGCAGCTGATTGCTCTCTCACAACGCAGGGTTGCCAATATCGATATACTGCAGTAATTATCAACTTTTATAATTCAATCTGTTCAATATGTTTGAAATTTTCTTAAAATAACTCAAAATCAGAGTCGAATCCTATTATTTATAAGTATATAAACTATTTTTAATAGTTTGTTTTCAGTTTTGATATTTTATATTGTAAAAAATTGTAATTGAAAACATAGATGTGTACAAAACTACATATGCGTATTGAGCAATGGCAACATTGTTCAAATGCAAACAAACAAAGACGGCTGATTTCTGCGTTTTTCCTACGTTCTCCACTGTGCACACATTTTGCCGATAAGGAAGGAAAAGGAAGGAAGGGAGTAGCGTTTTTGACTGGGTGCAGCATGAATTGTTTTGAAGTTCTTTGAGGTAGCTGGGCATAATCGTCATTTATATCAGTTTTAAAATAAATAATTCCAGTCTGCTCGTATGACAATGCACGTACCTTATTGACAGCAGGGTCTCCTGTTTTTCTTCCTCAAAATTTAATAAGCAATAAAGTTGTGGAATATTTCTTAGAAATTAAAAGTGTGCCTTACCTGGTCTAATAGATGAATACCTCATTGGAACAGACTCGTAATCGAGGAAATATTTGTAGTTTAAGTGGTGAACTTGTAGAGGCATAGGATTTTTCCGGGTTGCTCTTATTGATTCTACTAGTTGAAATGGCAAATGTATTTTGTTATTTTTGATTCGTCTCTCAATAAGGGAATGGGTGGAATCGTATTTCATTTGCGTGTGACCTACTACATTCTAACCGTGCGATTCTGTAACGTGAGACAGTATCAAGTCTCTAAATTTGAGATTTTGAGTTAGAGACAATTTTTGAGACTTGAGACGATTTTGCTATTCTGTAAGTGACAGTCTCAAAATCTATTACATTTCATTATTCAGAGATGTTTTTACACTTGAATGATAATAAATATGTCGATAACAAATACTAACTTTCCTATAACATAGTCAGAAAACATAATTATCAATAAAAATAAAAATATATGTTGACTTTGTTTCATAACATTTACGAAACTTATGTAAAATTTATTTATTTTTAACCTTTTCGTGTTTGAATTGCTTACAAAATGTAAAAAACGACAATCGATTAATATCTATGATGATCTCTATTCAGTACATTGAAAATGGCAGCAATAGTTCTTTTTAGTTTTGTGACCAGCTAACTACCAGGTCTCAATATTTTGAGACTAACGCTAGAGACTGTTTAGTGAATAGTAACTAGTATCAAATTGATACTTTGTCTCAAATAGAGACTAGAGACTGGTTACAGAATCCCGCTGTAAGTATTTGTGTTCTATGGTAATGTCTTTTTCCACACATAAAGAGAGCAACGCATTAGAAAGGACAACATTTTTGTTTTGGTAAGAACAACCATCAGAGTAGATAAATGTGGTAAATGTGAGGATGTTTCAAAAGTTGGGTTTTTAAATGTTTTAAAACAATTGTTGTAAACGTTGATGAGACAAGAGTTCCTTCGGTTTCATCCCAAACGTAATTATCAGACTCGTGACTTATAACATTGTATATAATGAAGTTGTGAACTTTTAGTTTCATTTTATAATAAGAGGAGCTGGCGTTGGACTGTGGTATAAGTTTAACTGCCTCCATATCTATGCAAAATAGTAGAAATGCACCTAATTTGGCATTTTCGACATCATTTTGCTTCTCATTTCGCATTCTTTCAATTTCATTTCGGTGAATGTCAAATATAAAGGGTGATTTTTTAAGAGCTTGATAACTTTTTTTAAAAAAAAAACGCATAAAATTTGCAAAATCTCATCGGTTCTTTATTTGAAACGTTAGATTGGTTCATGACATTTACTTTTTGAAGATAATTTCATTTAAATGTTGACCGCGGCTGCGTCTTAGGTGGTCCATTCGGAAAGTCCAATTTTGGGCAACTTTTTCGAGCATTTCGGCCGGAATAGCCCGAATTTCTTCGGAAATGTTGTCTTCCAAAGCTGGAATAGTTGCTGGCTTATTTCTGTAGACTTTAGACTTGACGTAGCCCCACAAAAAATAGTCTAAAGGCGTTAAATCGCATGATCTTGGTGGCCAACTTACGGGTCCATTTCTTGAGATGAATTGTTGTCCGAAGTTTTCCCTCAAAATGGCAATAGAATCGCGAGCTGTGTGGCATGTAGCGCCATCTTGTTGAAACCACATGTCAACCAAGTTCAGTTCTTCCATTTTTGGCAACAAAAAGTTTGTTAGCATCGAACGATAGCGATCGCCATTCACCGTAACGTTGCGTCCAACAGCATCTTTGAAAAAATACGGTCCAATGATTCCACCAGCGTACAAACCACACCAAACAGTGCATTTTTCGGGATGCATGGGCAGTTCTTGAACGGCTTCTGGTTGCTCTTCACCCCAAATGCGGCAATTTTGCTTATTTACGTAGCCATTCAACCAGAAATGAGCCTCATCGCTGAACAAAATTTGTCGATAAAACACATTTCGAACCGAACACTGATTTTGGTAATAAAATTCAATGATTTGCAAGCGTTGCTCGTTAGTAAGTCTATTCATGATGAAATGTCAAAGCATACTGAGCATCTTTCTCTTTGACACCATGTCTGAAATCCCACGTAATCTGTCAAATACTAATGCATGAAAATCCTAACCTCAAAAAAATCACCCTATATCATGTGACAAGTTGTTTGATTTAAAAGATAAACATAAGTCACACTGGTAATTTCGTGGGGGAATGTTTAGTATCGCGCCGGTTTAGTATCGTTTATGGTGAAAAAGGGGGCGGGGCTACCCCCGCTCACACCCCCTTATTGGAAAGAGGAAGGATTGAACTTTTTAATAGAGCCCCTATAGACCTGTAGGGAGCCCTTTGAAAATGACCAAAAATCAGTGTTTTTGCTCATTTTTCCATACAAACTGAAACCAATGCAACCCAGCCAACATTTTTGTATGGATAAGAAATCAACACCGGGGTGTATCAGATTTTTTTCGCATAGAACTCCTCTTTGCGTGGGCGGCCTTCGGCCGCGCTTCAAAAAAAATAACCCTGGTCGGTCCAACACCGGGGTGTATCAGATTTTTTTCGCATAGAACTCCTTTTTGCGTGGGCGGCCTTCGGCCGCGCTTTAAAAAAATAACCCTGGCCGGTCCAACACCGGCTACGCCATCCACAGTATGTTAGCATTGAACACCTTTTCGCGTTCACTTCATACATTTATTGCTAAGTGGGTTTAATTTATTCCCTTTTGTTCGTGCTTTCTCGGTGATTTGACAGTTCAAATTAGGCAGGCATTTTGGTTTTTCGCATTATTGAACTCAATGCAGAAAAAGGTGCATTTTATTTAAAGATTTGCAAAGAAATTAACAATCAAAAGTTATTAAATACATTACTAGTGGTTTTTATAATTCATAAGTAATATATGTGCGTGAAAATGTATCCATAATTGGTTTGGTACAATGCACAATAGATGATAATACACTAGCATATATTTAGAAATTTGAAAAAAATGGCAATTTTTAAAGTGAATTTGTGCAAAAATTTGTGAACCGATTTTTATAAAATATGTTTTAAAATAAAGTTCGATAATTTAAGCATACATGCGTGTTTAAAATTTTCAATTTGGTTCTCTCGTTTAGGTACGGTGGGCGAAAATTAACCGGAGCGATACTAAACCCAACCCATTTCGTGGTTTAAATAACGAGTAATTGCTTGATTTAAAAACATTCATAAAAATTTGAAATGATACTCGAGCAGTATCATTGTTTTTATGTTCTTCGCATGATTGAGAATAAAGTTCATAAATCTGTCTGTATGTTTTGAAATCTGCTTCAAAATATATTTTTGTTGTATATTTGCGACGATAGTGCGACTCCAACTTTGTTAAATCTTCTAAACAGTTTTGTAAGTAGCTACATCTTTTCTTATAGGGTAATCTTTCTTTATTTTGATCAGAATTTTGCGTTTTTAGACTCTTTTGGATGCAATGTAAGCCATTGGATTGGGTCCAACAACCTACCATTTTTTCTGATAAGCCCAAAGTTGATAGAAACATTTGCCGACAAACTTGCATTCGATTTGTATTGTGCTTTAGAAAATAATATTTAGAGTTGGAGCGTTTGGAATTTTCAACAGTTACACGTTGTGTTTTGGAACATTCAATGAGGTTTGTTACATATAATTTTTTTCATCCCACGACATTATCCAGAACGAGTCAAAAATTTCTTTACGAGTATCTTCTGTAAAATGGGAGCAAAATCGAATGGAACTTTTCTCACAAAACTTCGACTTACATGCATCTTCTCTGGGCTTTCTATAGCTTATATTTCCTTTAGATAAACCTTGATATTTCTGTCCTGCCATACGTTTTTGCTGGTTATTAACTCTCACATTTTTTGTAGTATTACTCGCACTTCTGGTTGCACCACTTGCTAAATTATTTTCCGACATATGTTCACTATCCGAATTCATATTAATGATATGTAATTTATTTGCTTAAAATTTGAACAATTCAATTATAGTTAAACACTGAGATCGCTGAAAAAACACGTGTAATGTTTACTAAAACTTTAATTGTGTTTACTGTGTTGTCTACTACAAAGCAAAACGGTGTAACGGGACAAGGCCGTGTTTGTATTGTGTGGTATTTGTTGTTGTGCGTAGTTAGGGCTCTTTGCATTTATCAAAACGAACACTTTGTAGTAAGGGTCTTTTGTATTTCGTAAATAAAACAACTATTTTTAATCGTGTAACTCTTTAATTTTGTGTGAACATGTAGTTTGAATAAATATATTATAATCAATCAAAAAACCCATTTTGATTTTTTTGTTAGTTAGGGCCGTTTGAATTTCAGCTTACGATATGTATGTACATATACATATGATGTTTTGTGCTTTGTGTTTTTAGCGACTTACATATGTAAAAGCTATAGCTCAAATTTTTTCACAGGCGAATGAATATTTGTAAGTATCTGCATATGTATGTATTATGCTTCTATAGCTTGCGTGCGTTTGCCATAGAATTGGTACAAATGTAGATATTAAACGTTTGCCATATGCTATGCCTATAGTGTGGGTCAACTATGACAATTTGTGGCTCAGATTTAGAAAATCTGTGTTTCTCTCTCGGTCAATTATATATTGTATGTTTGCATGCATGTTTGTTTACACGCCTCAAGGATTAACCAAAAATATTGGACATAAAATGGCATTACGAGAAACTAAATTTATGTAAATTATAAAAACTATATATTATAGCATTATATAAAATAGTGTGAGTGTAACTTTCTTCACCTTTAATTAAAACGACTTAAAAGTTTTACTAAACACAGCTTCTAGATTTCATTTCACTCATACAGTATACACATGACAGATATACATATGTACATTAGATATTGCAATAACTTTTTAATAACAAATTTCATCAAAACGGTCCAGATTGTTACAGCTTATTGGAATTCGGATGAAAGAAGTATGTACAGGACAACGTCTGTCGGGTCCGCTAGTACATATCTATGTATGTACTTAAAAAAATATATACTTGTCAAAGCTTACATTTGTCGAAGATGTCTAATTGGCTATTGCTTGACGAAACATTTTTTTGAATAACGGTTTCATGCATATCAAAACTAACTATTCGATGCAGATTATTTGCCATACATTTTAGTTGATTGCTGGAGTAGTTTAGTGTACTTGATGGAATATTCTGTTCGGAGGGGTACAGATCGTCACCTTATTAAAAAGCTATTATTATTAATAATGAATTTTTGAACAAAAAATGTCTCACCGGGCAGGACTCCAATCATAGCATCTGAAGATTTAAAATAAAACGGTGCAAGTAGTTCTTTTCCTTGTCTGCTACGATAACTTGCGTAATTTGTTAAGTTTTGCAGCTGTGTAAATTTGGAAAGCCGTGAAAGTTCATACATTTGGGGAGGTGGCAACCATATTTTTTGGTTTTTGTGAAGATCCAAATATTCTGAAGCAGTTTTCCACTACAAAATGAAAAAAAAAATCATATTAATAGAAATATAATGCGATATTGTCAAATAAGTGGGATAAATTTTAAAATAAAGTCACAGAATTAGGGGTTAAAAGGATATTCATATTAAGAAAATATGTATACATATACAGTGTTTGTCCGGTAAGTAAAGTTCCGATGCGACTGTACTACTACTTTGAGTTCCTAGGTAACGAACAAGCGTCTGGTCAGTTATTTCCGAGCACCTGGAGAGTCAGTCCTCAAGAGGCTCAAACGAAGAGTCAATAGAGTCCGACCAGACATCGCAGCCGATTGGAAGTTGCACCACGACAACGCCCCGGCTCACACCGCCTTTCTTGTGAACAGCTCCTTAACTAAGGCTGGCATCGCAGCGCCCCCGCAGCCGCCCTACAGCACAAATGTGGCCTTTTTTTTGTGTTTCCTTGCCTGAAAAGGCCGATGAAATGCAAGCATTTTGAGAGGACAGAAAGGATCCAAGCAGCATGTACCTCGACTCTCAAGGCGAAGAATGCCTTCCGTGACGCCTTTAATGCTTGAAAATCGCGATGGCAGCGCTGCATCTACGCAGATTTTCAACGAATTTTTAAATCGACTCAGTCCTATTACTTCCGGACAATATAGTTGAGCTATCTACCCTTAAAGTCCAAAATTTCAACCATTTAACGATTTATTTTATCTTATTATAATATGTATGTTCGTCGAAAAAGTTTTTTCGTATTTCTAATCAAACTTTAACTTATTATTATTATTATTTTTTTTTTGATATTTATATTAATAAATCTAAACAAATAAGTAACATTTTTCTGCTAAAGACATTACACTGACAGTAAATCAAAATTTCCAGAGCGGAAGCGTGCGAATCATTGTTGTGCTACACAACAGCAGTACAGCATCGTCCCCGTCAAATTCACAAATTTCATTGATGGCTTGCGTGGGATTCTTCCCCATTTTATAAAAAAATTTCAAAATATAGCGAATTTCTTCATTATTTTCACTATTTGCTGAACATCTGTAATTTTTTTTAACTTCCCCAAATTTAATTTTTTTTGTTTAGACCAAGCATCCTCGCTTAGAAATACTTTGATAACTTATACTCAAAGAATAATAGTTATGCAGTAATTTAGGAAAATGGAGTCATGTGTGGAAGTTCACTTAAGTGGACCAAGAATCCTCTGGGTAGCCAAAAAACATTCCTTTGAAGGCAAGTTAAGGTAAGACGGCAAAACATCCCCTCCGCAGGGTTGTGCCCTTGGTTTGGGAATCGCCAGGCAGAAAACACCGCCAATGGAAGGAAGAATCCAGCCTGGAATTGGAAAGGTGTCGCTGCCCAGCTAGTTGATGTCCTTGATAGAGTAAAGGCTGACATCATCAGCAGACTGAGGCGAGTATATCGTTGCAGCATTTACTACTACCCATATAAAGGAGCGCAAGGTATACGTTTCGGGAGAGAGACTCCGTCGCCGAGTACTGGCATTGACCTCGGCTGATCAACGTCTAGCCACAATCCGCGTCAAAAGGAAGTTCTTCAACATATCGCTGATTTGCGCCCACGCTTCGACAGAAGAGCGCATCTATGGTAGCTGACCCCGCCATGATGCCAAGATCGTGCTTGGTGACTTTATCCCCAGAACGGGAAAAGAAGGTATCTTTGGCATAACGGTCGGTAAGTTTAGGCTTCATGATAAAACATCCCCAAAATGGGTTGAGGCTGATCGATATGTGGCTATCTGTAGTACTAGACACCAGTATAGAAAAAATCATGAAGCTACATGTGTCTCCGGGTCAAAAAGCCAGCGACCCCCAGAAGTGATCTCGTGACTGATGCCCAGAGGATACTAAAATTGTGAAAGGAACACTTCTAAAGAATGCCAAATGGCAGTGAAAAAATAACACCAGAAGATGGTGAACCCGATTCCCCAGTCGATGACGATGGAGCAGACGTTCCATTACCTGACCAGGAGGAAGTTCCAATAGCAATTACCCGTCTGAAAAACTACAAATCAGCAGGTCCGATTGCTTGCTGGCTGAGTTGTCGATTGGAATTGCTCTGTGAAAAGGGATTCGACACAAACCACCCCGTCGTCGATTTCAAAGCTGATTTTGATATCACGAAAAGGAGCTGTCTTTATACCGCGATGTTTGATTTTGCAAAAATTTCGGCTGTGTAAACTGACGTTGTGCAATACCAAAAGCTTCATCAGGATCGGGAAGGACCTCTCCGAGTAGTTCGATACCAAATAAGGTTTCAGACAACGCGGCACTCTATCATGCGACTTCTTTAATATACTCCTGGAGAAAATAATTCCAGCTGCATAACTAAATAGAGAAGGTTCCATATAAGAATGTAAATCTGCTGGAGCACGCCCAAGATATTGAAACGCTTAGTAGCCAATGCAAATTTATACAGACATTTAATTTTAACTCCCGCCAGTTCGATGACATGACTGAAGGAAGTGTTAAGTTGTTTCCAGCTTGTCTTCTTCTATACAGCTTCTGCAAATGGTGTCTAATAAGATTCCCAACCTTACAGCATGGACACCAATAGGGCAATGGCCGTTAAGAGCCCAACAGCTAGGGAGAGACTAGCCATACTGAGGGCAAAGAGATCACTAAATCTCCTGTGATCAATCTTGGGCTAGCTAATAAGCCTTTGCGACAGCACAAGTATCGATGGTGGCTCAGCGCTGCCCAGGCTTCCGCGAACCCCAGCTTTCTAGTAGTAGAACACTCTCTAGCGATAGCGGTTCTAAGGTGCCTTTCCTTGCTAACTCTTCAGCTTTACAATATCCTGCGATGCTATCGACAGCGAGGTTAGGTACTCCTAGACCAACCCTGAATGCATTGTAAATGAGTATCGCTACTTTGCTATTTGAATGAATGGTCACTTCTCTGCTCATTGTTTTTTTTTGATATCAAAGGCATCGTCCACCATGAATTTGTTTCTCCTGGACAAACCGTCAACACCAAGTTGAAGTCCTCAGGAGACTAAAACAAAAAGACAATCTGGTCCGACAAGACATCGCAGCCAATTGAAAGTTTCACCACGACAACGCGCCGGCTTACACCGCCTTTCCTGTGAACAGCTACCTAACCAAGGCCGGCATTCCAACATTTCCGCAGTTGTGGCCTCCAGAGGGGATCCAAGCAGAAGGAGCCTTTTTTGAAAGTTTTTAAAGAATTTTAACGATTTAATAAACTTTTTTAAATCGACTGAGTCCTATTACTTTCCGTACAAACCCTGTAATGGGCTTGATTATGGTGTCAAAGAGCTAGAGAACTACTTTCGGTGAGAGACCCCATCTTTTGTCAACGGCTTCTCTACAGCAGTACAAGCAATCGATGCCTTTTTTGACTTCTCTTCGATATTCGGCTTCCATGACAGCTTCCTATCCAGAATGAGCTCCAGATAAAAGTAGACCGATAGAGACAGCAAACGAGGGCATATTTTTTCCCGCCCTTTGACATTTCTCTTCAGCAACGAGACGAATTTATTAAAATTTTCTACCTTAATTCGGAATCAGTGGCCTCAACTTTAAGAGCGCTACGTCGAAATAATGGTCATCATAAGCGCATCAATTGAGGAAGATCCAAATCGGTCTCTCACACGTCGTTCTCAAACGTTGGGCATATCTAAAACGTCGCTGCGGCGCATTTTGCGAATAGATCTTGGACTTACAAGATCAAATTTGCGCAAGAACTGAAACCACTTGATCACCAGAATCGTCGTATGTTCGTTAATTGAGCTGAACAACAACTTGAAAATGATTCGGATTTTCATCGAAAAATCATCTTCAGGGATCAGGCTCATTTCTGGTTGAATGGCTTCGTCAATAAGCAAAATATGCGCTATTGGTCAGGCAGCAATCCACATGTACTCCATGAGCCACCATTGCATCCCGAAAAAACTACAGTTTTGTGCTGTTTATGGGCCGGCGTCGTCACTGGTTCGTACTTCTTCCGTGATGACCAAAATCGCCGAAAAATTGGGTTCAGCGTCTGGTCTTCTGCAAACGTTCCCGTAGTGGCCATGCAAAAGAAGTCGAGTTCCACGAAAACGAATGTAATTTCATAGGAATAAAGAAATTCATTGATATATCAAACCTTTTTTGTTTTATTAAAACAAACTTTTGTGGCACTCTTATTGAAAATATAAAAAAATATCGATTACTTCGAGAAGAAGAAATAAAAGTAAAATTTTAACACATTTGCATAGTCCTCAAAATCAAAAATTTCTATAAATATATCAGACTCTTCCTTCACAATAATATTTTTAGGCAAATATTATGCATAACTTTTATTTTCTGTCCTTGGTAGAAAAGGATGGAGTCATGTGTAGAAGTTCACGAAAGTGAGGAAAGTTCTCTCACTGCCACTCACATGGGAATGCCAGAAACCATTCTTTTACACATGGCTCAAGCAGCTCACGACTTCGGGTTTTAGAGCAAGTATCCTCTGGGTAGCCACAAAACATCCGTTTGAGGGCGAGCCAAAGCAAGAAGACGAAACATTCCCTTTACATGGGTGCGCGATTCCTTACGTGAGAAGGTGTCACTACCCAGCTGCTTGTGTCCTCACTAGAGTGAAAGCTAACATCACCTCCGTCTAAGAAATGCGATGGACGGGCAAGGACTGAGGCGAGTAGGCGTTTACTACATTGGCCATATAAAGATGCGCAAATTCGGTATGGGATTCGTGGTGGGAGAGAGACGTCTAGCCTCAATCCGCATCAAAGCGAAATTCTTCAACATATCACTGATTTGCGCCCACGCCCCGACGGAAAAGAAGGACGATGTGAGCAAAGATGCCTTCTATGAGTGCTTGGAGCTCATCTATGGGTGCTGCTCCCGCCACTATGTCAAAATCGTGCTTGGCGACTTTAACGCCAAGAAGAGTAAATAAAGTATCTTTGCCAAAATTCACCAAACTACCTGGCTGTCTCCGGATTGAAAAGCCACAACCAGATCGAACAAGTTGTGATAGACGAACAGCTCCAATGCTTTAGACGTGTGTACGCTCCGAGGTCCTAACATCGACTCGGACGTCAACAAATATAAGGAAGGTTCGACGTCGAGAAGCTGCAATCATAATAGAAGGCCGAACGATTTTATACTCGACTTCAACTCCTGTGGGACGGCGTTTCAAGCTCCTTACGTACAGCTGCAACCAAAAATTCGGAAAATTCAAAAGCACAGCTGGTATGATGAGAAGTACCGCGTCGCAATGGAGAGAACCTCAACCAACTAAATACTCGAAAATTGTGCAAAAAAAAAAAAATGCGGCGACTAACAGCAGGTTTCAAGACCAGAGCACACTAAAATTATGGAGGGCACACTTCTCCAGCCTGCTGAATGGCAGGGAAAATATAACGCCAAGAGAAGGCGAACTGGATTCCTCAATCGATTACGATGGAGCAGACATTCCATTGTCCGACCATTTTGAAATTGGAATAGCAATTACCTGTCTGAAGAACAACAAAGAGGCGGGGGCAGATGGATTGCTGGCCGAGCTATTCAAACACGGCGGCGAATAACTGATAAAGCTTCTTTGTAAAATATGGTCGGATGAAAGTATGCCCAACGATTGGAATTTGAGTGTGCTCTGCCCTATCCTCTGCCCCACAATCTGCGCCAATTACCTGGGATAAGCCTCCTCAACATCGCGCATAAGATTCTATCGAGCGTTTTGGGTGAAATATTAAAGCCCACCGTCAACGAACTGATTGGACCTTATCAGTGTGGCTTTAGACCTGGCAAATCAATTACAGACCAGATATTCAACATGCGCCAAATCTTGGAAAAGACCCCTGAAAGGAGAATCAACACACACCACCTTTCGTCGATTTCAAAGCTGCTTTGTCTGAATTTGGTATCCCCTAAAAACTAATACGGCGGTGTAAACTGATTGTAAATTTGCTGTCGTATGCCGATGACATTGGTATCATTAGCTTCAACAACGGCGCCGATAGTTCTGCTTCCTCCAGACTGGATAAGGAAGCGAAGCAGATGGATCTGGTAGTGAACGAGGGTAGAGCGAAGTATCTCCTGTCACCACAAAAAAAAAAAAAAAAAAAAATCTTCGCACTCGCGACTTGGCTCCCATGTAACTGTTGGCAATCATAACTTCGAAGCCGTAGATATTTTATTTATCTTGGAACCAGCATTAAAACCTACAAAAACGTTAACCTCGGAGTACAACGTAACATTTTTCAACAGGGCTCCTTTTTGAGTAGCTGGCCTTTGGAGCCGCTTCAAAAAAAAAATATCCGGGTGGAACCAACACCGGGATTTATTAAGAGATAGGAAATTCTGAAAGATTTTGCGTCATTCATGACACGACCAGTGGTTTTTCCTTCGTCCAAGTACTAAGATAGGACTGGTATTGTCACCAGCGAAGCGAATGAAATTCTAGGCGAATTTCGCTATTTCGAATTGCGAGTAGCGAGCGCATAGTAAATTCGCCACGAAGTGGCGAAAGAACTAGCGAAAATGAATATTTGGTATTGCTACTTGCGAATTTATAAAATTCGTTTCGCCTCAACTGTTGGCGAACGTTTATTCGATTCGAGAGTGTAATTAAATATGGAGAAAACGTTAGTAAAATTATGAAAATTTATTTATTGTATTAGTTCATTACAAATTTAATTATTTTTAGAATAAAACGAACTACTCAGAAGCAATTTGAGGTAATGGTGAAATTGCTGGAAAGAAATCCTGAGTTAGCCAGAGGAATGGCGCCGTTTGGCTCCCAAAAAAAAAAATAGGATGGTGGGAAGGTATTGCTTCTGAGTTAAATAATATCGGCCCTCCAATAAGTAGTGGCATAGTTGATTGCATATATGTATGTACATATCTGTATTAATTTGTGTTTTTTTAGGTTTGGCTGGACTACAAATTAAAATTAAAAAGAAAAATTGGAGAAAATCGTAAAGAGATTGCAGCCACAGTTGGAGGACCTTACACCCAACGCAGCTTAACGGCTTTGGAGCACGCCGTGGACGAGTTGCTCAGCTTGCAGCAGGCAGTAAATCTAAGCGGAGCCGCATTTGGAAGCACTGCACCTGCACCAGCATATTTAGAGGAAGAATACACACATCTGGAAGATGTCGAGGTTCAGCCTGAACAGGCTGAAGAAATTGGAAACGTTAGTATAACGTCTAGGCAGGTGCCTACAAACAGAGTGGAGGAGCACGAAAATTTGCGTGTGAAGGCTTTGGAGAAGCAAGCAGAAACGCAAGAAAGCCTTGTCGACATAATGAAAAATATTAATTCGGTGTGCAATGAAATTTCAAGTTATAACAGAAAAATTTACGAATTAAAAAAAGAAAAATTAGCGCTATATAAAATCAAAGAAGGAAGAAAATAATAAAAAAATAGGCGACATAAAGAAAAAATTTAAATAAAACTAAAAGAATTGGAATTAAAAAAACTTAAATACTCAAAATAAAAAAACGTATTTCCTGCAATTAAAAATTAATTTCAGTTATTTTATTGTAGTTATGTTACATATATGTACATATATTTTAGGGATGCAAATATACTATGACAATGCATTCGCAAATGCTTCGGCGATGATCTGCTGCTGTTCGACTGAAGTTTCCTTCAACTGGTTCCAGTGGTACTACCACATCAACAAAAGTTTCTTCTTGAGGATCATTTACATTATATTGTTTGCAAATATTGTGTAAAGCACAACAAACATTTACAATAAGTGGCTTTACTAGGAGGGTATCGTAGTTTACGTTCACCTAGTATACAACAAAAACGACATTTCAGCACTCCAATTGTCGTTTCAACTACGTTCCTTGACTTTGCATGTTTTTTATTAAAATTTGATTCCACTGTTGCTGGTATAGCGTTTCGGAAAGGCGTTCATAGATACTCGTGTAGTGGATAACTAGAATCACCTAAAATATATTTAATTTTAGTATTTATGCATGTACAAACACATATAAATTGTAGTTACCTAAGTAAACCGAATTATGATCTCCTCTTTGGTATGTTCGCTCCAGATATGTTTTTAATGAGCTATTGCTCCACACAAATGAGTCGTGGCTAGATCCTCCATATCTTGCATCAACACACCGTATAACCATATCCTGATCGCACGCATGATAAAAATTTATTTTTTAAGAGGAAATAATAATAAGTTATAATTTATTTATTTAGTTGTTACTTACAATCATCGCATTTATGCTGTAAAATCCTTTTCGATTCAGATGTGGTGAAAAATTTCCTTTTTGTTGTTCGTTTTTGCTCTTGAGTTATGTCCGTTTTAATCCAGACACTACAAAGAGTGGAATCCAATATTGGAAGCATTTCCTTAAAAATCAACGAAACAGTGGGCTGCGCAATACCTAGTTTGAAATCATTTCCCACTGTTTGCTGATAGCTGCCATGAGCCAAAAATCTAAGGACGCAGCACAATTTCAACATCGGCGATATTGACAACGATATGTTAGTCGGACACTTTTTCTTTACGCTGTCTAGCACATACATAAATGCATCCGTACTTAACCAAAAGTTTTCATTAAATCTGTTTATAAAAACTTATGTGACGTGATATTTGTTTATGCACTTTTATAGCAATGGATACTTACAACACTGAAGAAAGTTCCATGGGATTGGAGTGATCTCTGATGAACCGTCGCTGCCGAAGTAATTTCGTTGTTGTCCTTTCAACATAACTGTCTTCAAAATAAAAATCTACGTTGCTAAACATTTTTATTCACCTTTTTAAAATCACCGTAAAATTTCAAAACACACAATAATCAGTTTTAATACGTCAAATATGTCAATTTCGGATGAGCTCGTGTGACATTTCTCAATTATTTTAGAATGGCAACAAAAAAGTTGAGCGAATGTGTTCTTCGCCAGTCACAATATGAACATGGCGAATTTTCGCCTAAAACATTCGACTCGCCAATGCATTCGCTTCGCCAGTGAGGCAAGTTTTAACTAAAATACGTATTTTTCACTTTAGATGCTCCTGTAAGGAGTTATCCTGCCAACGCGGTCTCCTCTTTTTCCAAGGAATTTCCGGAAATGGCGTCGCAATGACCGACACATTCTCATCTATGTTGAGGAAAATAAAAAACGTAATCAAAGAATGTTAAGCATATAATAAAAATAAATGTGATCGTCATCCCATTAATTTCGAATTAGAAAATACTGATTGCTTTATCTCAGCATTCTGGACACATTCTTCATATTGATATATACTTTACCGAAAAAAACCTTGTATTAACAGTTATTGATACATTTTCAAAGTATGTTCAAACTAAAATATTAAAGCCCAGAGCAATACTTAGAACATGTAAAGGAACCTCTTCATGAACTTTTATACCAATTTGACGTCCCAGAAGCAAAAGTTATCGAGAGTGAAGAAAGTCTCAATTCCGCATCATCATGTATTCGGTAAAATAGTTGGGTTTTCAATCATATAATTCAGCAACTCCTTAAAGGAGTTTCCTATATCCCATACTCAGACACGAAATCAACCATAAGAATAATGAAAAATAACAACAAAAATGTCATAAAAGACTTGCAAAGAAAAATAAGATAAATTAAAAACAAATTGTTAAATGTTACGCACATTGTACGCGAAAAAAATATTCTACGGTAATATATAAAAAGGGAGGAATAAAATAAAGTAAAAAAAAATATTATTATTTAAATGTTAAAAATTCCATCAACAACTAATGTAACACTTAAGAAAATATGATTGTCACCAATTAGAAAGAAAATACCATTGTAATAAACATTGAATTTAATGAAATTTTTTAAATAAATAATTTCATATAGGAAATTCGAAAATCTGATGAGTCGACGTTGCGAGTTTTCGAGAGAAAAGTTCCGCGAAAGATTTATGGTCCTTTACGCGTTGGCCACGGCGAATATCGCATTCGATGAAATGATGAGCTGTATGAGTTATACGACGACATTGACATAGTTCAGCGAATTAAAAGACAGCGGCTGCGCTAGCTAGGTCATGTCATCCGAAAGGACGAAAACACTCCACCGCTGAAAATATTCGACGCGGTACCCGCCGGGGGCAAGCAGAGGAAGAGGAAGACCTCCACTCCGTTAGAAGGAACAGGTGGAGAAGAACCTGGCCTCGCTTGGAATATCCAATTGGCGCCGCGTAGCGAAAAGAAGAAACGACTGGCGCGCTGTCTTGTTAACTCGGCTAATCGCTTAAGCGGTGTCCACGCCAATAAAGAAAAAGAAATTCGAAAATCACAGAACAAGTAATAAGGAATCTATATGTAATATAAATAATTTGACAGACCTATGAGAAGATAAATGCACAGCTAGATTAATAAATAGTTTAAATCCAAGTCGTCTGCTGACGTCTGGTCACAACAAATCCAACAAACTAGAAATACAACCATGAGTAACCTTCTTAAATAACCAAACATTTTACGAAGCAAAGTAAAGCCATACCTCCAGTTTAGCAGTTAAATTCAGAAGGAGAAACACGGAACTATTTGTCGATCAATCAGGGTTATGACGTTAACTCAGATCATTCTCCAATCTATTCAACCTATAGCGAAATAGTCTTCTTTAAAGAAAAAACAACGGCCTTGTGCAATAAACGTACTGAGATTGTTCTAGAAATATATATGACTCCATATAAAATACAGTCCAACCGGAATCTAACATTTTACAACAAGTATGAAACAACATTATGATATCATAAAATCATATTTATCATGTCGCTACTTCCGCGTTAAACAAGGAGACATGTATTCCATTCTTAGGGAAAAATAAGCAGCAGTTCCACAAGATAGTGTGTTGGGCCCTCTTCTATTCACGGTCATGCGTTAGTAGACTGCAATTATACAACAGCCCAATTTGTAGACGATACCGCGTTGCTTGCGGTTGGTATTAGTGAACACGGGTCAACTGTTAATTTCTAAAAAGCTGTAATTAAAGTTCTAAAAAGTTCATGCAGAAAACAAATGGAAACAGCAAGCCATGCGATTAAAAAATATTAATTGGTTAATTGGTAACAAATACTCCGACCGATATGGAGCCATGGTGACCAACTCTAAAGATGTTCTAACGCAAATAATAAGAAAGTCATCCAACAATTTCAAAACAAAGTACTAAGACAAACTGCTAAAGCGCCTTGGTATTGTAGATCTGCTGATATAGAGCGTGTTCTAAGGCTTAAGCTCGGTAACCGCTGTATATTATTGTATATAAAGTAATAATAATTATTAAAAATTCCTTTGCGGAAGATTATCTTAAAATTTTATCTATTTCAAACTACCAAAATGACGGCTATGTGGAATAAAATAATTAGGTAACCAACACACAAAAAAGATAATATATTTCATAAGTAAGGAAGGACTAAGTTCGGGTGCAACCAAACATTTTATACTCTTACGACATGCAAGAATGGAATCAAAAATTCCTTCAGGTGCTGACAAAACCCTTATAACTTACAACACTTTAGAACTTGCAAGAAGCAAAGCATTTAAGGAGTAAAACGTCAACCAGAATACCGAAATCCAAGCATTTTTATATACAAGTTAATAATAGAACCCACGACTTAATTGTTCACAAGTCAAATTTATTCTGATCTTTCCTTCCAATCTCACGATCAACCAACCAAGCATTTTACAAATATACCGATTAATGCATTGCGGGTTGAATTGGATTATTGAGCGAGGCAACAATTATTTCCTTACTTCTTAAGCGCCGCATTGCGGTTAGAGCGCGATGTATTGTGAGATTCTGATCTTTCCTTCCAATCTCACTATCAACCAACCAAGCATTTTACAAATATACCGATTGACACATTGCGGGTTGAATTGGATTAGTGAGCGAGGCAACAATTACTTCCTTACTTCTTAAGCGCTGCATTGCGGTTAGAGCGCGATATATTGATACTCCATCGGATCAAGGCATCGTTGTTGTTGTGAGAGCGCATGCGCTGTGTGGTGATGATTCTCATTATCCGGTGAAATATGGAGCCGCTCACTGCAGTCAAGGAAATTGCAGATGGGGCTACACTTGCTATCTTAACTTACACATCAGAGAGCTGCAATGATTACAATTTTTTCAATCATACCCGATCATTGACTCGGATTTTTTGTGACGCAAAACTTTGCTTCAACAAAAATGAATGATCGTAAGCGAGCGTGATCAAAGCGAACATTCAGTTACAATCACTGTTGATTGTTTCGTAATGATTTTGTTCGATCGAACGCCTTCTGTGAGCAGCAAAGAATGTTCGAGAATGTTGCTGCATTCAGCTCGATCACAATCATAATCAGGGGTGTTGTGGAATCTGATAGTTGTCGGAATCAGAATTGAAACCGATCAAAAAAAGCAGTAGGTGTCATGAATTCAGATATTATTGGTTTGATATTCGAAACAGAATTTGTATCGGTTTTGGGTGTCACAGAAACCAATTTTATCGGTTTTGCTGTCAGAAACAAATCAAGAAGATAGTCGCACACAGATTTGAATTGTAAGTTAAGAAATCAAGTTATTTTATTGTTACGAATTAATTTATCTTTATTTCTATAGGAGACAACATAAGAATAAAACAAGAAATGTCTTAATTATTGAGTTTTGGAAAAAAAATGCGGATATAAGTATAAGGCCTAAAAAATCGTTTTTTTTTTTTTTTTTTTTTGGGAATGAAGGAAATAATTGATTAAAGCGAAATTTCTAGGCTTTATAGTTATATGTATGTATATTTAAACATCATCCGCAAATTTTTTGGATACGAAATCTTTAATATTCTGCCTTTGAAAAGCAATTGCCAGATGCTTCTCGCATGTGTATATGCCAGACGGTGGGCAGGATGCAGGTCACGATTTCCCTCGTAAACAATAAAGTCAAAGAGATTCATATTTTTTAATAACTTATGTTCAAGTTAAGTTTGGAAAATTTTTAAAGAGATTTAAGCAAAAAAGTATTAAATTTTTTAAAGCTTCTAAATCAAGCTACCCCTTAAAGATTTACAAAAAGTAATAAACGTAATTAAACACCCAAATGCGTCTTTATTCATTCGATAAATGTTATCTCTTAAAATCTTTCTGTAATTCGGAACTCATTAAAAACGTTTGCTTCCAAATGTATTCATTTGCAAATTTGCACATTAGTAAACAGCTGATTCGAATATTGGTTTTGCTTATATTCGAAAAGACGAAAATCTAATCAGATTCTGTGACACCATTGAAAATCAGAATTGGTTTGCAATTCTGACAGCTAAGCAATTCTGTCTTGGATTCCACAACTCCCCTGAATGTTTGGTCATACCGGGTGGTTCGATGGGGAATATATCATTGCTCATTTTAAATTTATGAATTTAATTGGTATATAAAATTTATGCCATAATTATTATATAGTAGTCCAAAAATATGAATTCTTATTTTTCCCAGAAATACATTTGTAAAAAAAGGATCTTTCTCGTTTTCTTATTATCTTATTTTTCTTAAAGCAATCCCAAAGTTTAAAAACTGTCACACCGCTGGACAAAACTGAGACCAATAAAAAATGCGCAAATTGGATTACAGAAGACTGTCGGCCATTTTCAGCTGTGCGCGGTTCTGGGTTTGTTAAGCTAGTAAAGTTTTTTATTAAGATTCGTGCAATTTAAGGCGAGCACGTCGACGTGGAAGACATGGTACCGGATCCAACACCCACTTCACATAGTCTCGAAATGCGCTAATGAAAAGAAGGAAGAATTAAAGGCTGAAATCAATAAGATTGTGAGCAGTGGTGACGCGTGAGCAACAATTGATATGTGGTCGGACAACTTTGTAAAACGCAACTTTTTAGGAGTAACATTCTACTAGCAAAAGGATTTCAAATTCTTTGACCTAATTTTGGGAATGAAATCAATGGATTTCGAAAGGACAATAAGCGACAACATCTTAAAACAATTAAAAGTTTATTCAATGAATTTGATATTTCAAATATTGAAAAAATTACGTTTGTAACGGATAGAGGAACAAATATCTTAAAAGCCTTACAAAACAATTCTAGACTAAATTGTAGCAGCCATTTGTTTAACAATGTGTTGGACAAGTCGTTCTCTGCCACACAGAACTCGCAGAAGTGTTGGAATCGTGCAAAAAAAAAAAGTTAAATATTTAAAAAAATCAAATTTGCAGCATCTCCTGACCACTTCTCTAAAAGGCCAATGCCCAACACGTTGGAACTCCCACTATTTTATGCTCAAGTCAATTATTGACAATTGGGGAGAGATGAATACCATTTTAAGGCAGAATGAACAAAGCCCACGATTGTTACATATCAACATAACTGTTAAAGCGGTAGTGGAAATGTGTGAGAATTTTGAAATTGTTTTTACACCTTCCCTGTGCTATGTGTTTCCAGCAATTTTAACAATTAAAAATCTACATATGTCAGCCGGCAACCGATGAAATACCGGTAATTTTAACGTTAAAAGAAAATATAATAAATAATGTTAATGAAATATGGGTCTTTAACATCGGTATATGACACAAAGTTGCATATTTTTTATATCCCCCGGCTTTAAATATGCAGCCAAATGACTTAGAAGACATAAAATTACTTCGCAATACTCGCATATTGACAGAAAATTAATCATCATGTCCAAATACAATACTTTTATCGGATTCATCGACAACGCATTTTTCATTTGACTCAGACGGTACCTTAGATACCAATAGCCAAGTTTCAGCAGGGAATAGAACCAACGACACTTTCTTTTTCCCGCATTTAATAAAACGAAATTCCACACAAACCGCAGTTACGCCTGAGGAAGAATTTGAATTCGATTCCTGCCAGCAGCGCAGCCCCTGAGCGTTCTTTTTCTTTAGCTAATAGCTTTAGCTAAATATTATAACTGAAAAACGAAATATGCTCGGATCATGTTAAGTTGATAGCTTATTGTTTTTAAATTCATTTTATAAAAGTTTTAGCGATTAAGATTGAAACCAGAAAATAAACCTTCTTTTAATTTTAAGTTTTTGTTGATCTCAAAATTGATTAATATTTCAAATTTGTGTTCCCTATTAGTTTAAGCATTACCTTTGTAATGTTTTAGTTTTAAGCGTTAAAAATGAAGAATTATATGCAGTAATGTTTTAGTTAATTTTATGCACCGCAACTTGCTTCCGTTAAAACACACAAATATGTACATAAAAACTGTGCACATACGTATTCGCGGGGCAATTCTCGATCTGATTGGTTCCATCACAATCAATGCGAACGCACACTTGATCGATGTCTGAAATTTCGTGCATCGTTGAACGCGATCGTCTTTTTCTGTACAATCATTTCCAATCATCATACCGGAACCAATAAATCAGTTTGAATCAGTAAGCAGAGCAATCAAACCAATTGATCGAACTCCTTCGTTTTGAGAACGAAACTCGATCGAACAATTTTGTAGCGAACCGCTGTGCTCAGTTGTAACCGTTTCAAGCGAGGCTGATCAAACCGAATCGATCATACTCAATGCAGGTCTCTAATACACATATACAAGTATTTACACTATATACATATAACTTATACACTAAAAGACACATAAAATTTGTTAGAAAAATGAAAATTATTATATGCTGTATATGAGAATTTGGGTAGTACCGACCCGAATCCATTTATTTTTCCCAATACCACATACTTATTAACGTGCCCCATACTAAGTAACCAATCAAATAGAATAAAGTCAGCCGGAAGTTGGAAAATTCTAATATAATATAAATCAAAATCAAATTTATCTATTTTAGGGACAAAGATACACTGTTATGAGTGAAATACGATCTCTCATTTTCATTGAGATAACTCAGATGTTCGCTGATATATGCGGTACAAAGTTACTCGGAAGTTCCAAATCATTATATTAGGTATATGGGGGCCCGATTCAACCCATTTTTGACATACAGAAATACCATTGTTAAAGGATTATCCCCGAATTAAATTATATACATATACATATCACACATTAAGCGATCAAAAGTTAACTACAGAGAACGTATAATATAGAGAAGGTTCAATTGCGGACAGGCGTGTGAACTGTCAAGAGCTAACAAAATCCTATTAGTGGATTTCACCACTTTTGCCTGAGAAGGAGAAAATTTAACAGTGCTGAGCGAACAGAGCTGAGCATTCAATGAAAATTATGCTCAGAAATATACATTGCTATTGCAGATGTATGTTGCTCTTTTGCTTATATTTCTATACGTTTACATGCAATCATATCAATTGATATGAATATCATTTTGCGAATTTTTCTGAATTCATGCAAAATTGATAACATTATTATTAAATTATGCTATTTTCATGGTAATATTTGTAGTTAATGTCCAAATAAGAGCTACTTTTTAAATATTTCTTATCTTTAATAATATTATATAATTTCGTATGCATGTATACATATAGTATGCTTTATACATATAGAAAATATTATCGTAATATCCTAAAAACATAATATATACAATAATAAAATACATATGTAAATAACACATCTTATCATTTAAAACTTTCATACGCATCTATCCTGCAGATATGTATGCAAGTACAAATCAATTTCAAATCAAGATATTACCATTTATCAGTAATATAAAAAGCGCGCGCTTCTTTATATTTACGTACACACATATGTTTGTATGTACGTATGACATTCTCACACAAATAATATATGCGTACGCATGTAAAAAAAAATACAAACATTCTTCTGGAAAAACAACAATGGTCTCAAAAATCATCATACATACTTACAATGTGAATACACACGTAAATATGTGCGTATGACATTCCCACACAAACAATGCATACACAACATACATACATATGTATATGTGTTCACATGTGGATATGAGTTAAGAAATTCTTTGTAAATTTCTTTTAAAAAAAATTTTATTTATTACTTCATGGTTTGGTTACAGAACTAAGACTAAACTTAAAATTCAATTTACTTAAAAGCTAAGCTACGTTGCACTGGCCAACTGCTGACTTGATGTTGTCAATTCTCCGAATTGACTTACTTGGGTTGCGCGTGTTGGATTTCCGCTTCGCTTTACTGTGGGAAATATTTCGCAACCAAGGTGCATTTCCGCTATGCTTTGCTGATTACGCATTATTATTATTTGGCAACTGTTAACATTTGCCATGTTAACACTTCCCCTCTTAAAAGCGATCGTCCCGAGAGCCTATCAAAAATAGGGGAGGTTGTTAAAATTGATGTAAGTATTTTGATCATTGGAAAGATCTTTGATCTCCTTAGGATCAATATTGACTGGGGGCATCTGGTTAAGGTCCAGGCTTGAAGATATGATTATTCTGTTTTGGTGCTTTCTCCAGAATTTCCGAAAAAATATTATACCGAGAATGATAGTTGCAACGGCTCCAAGTGAAAGGGAGCTATTGGATATCGTTGCTGCCTTCAGAAGATTTATTCTTCGTATCTTATCAATATGAAACTCCTTTAAGGCCTGAAGAGAAAGTAATTCAATTCGATTTCTTTCGATCGGTGCTGGTTGCAGGACTGCTGGGATTGCCGGCAGTGGAACCAAATCGTAATTAATGTAAAATTGATGATTTATTTTTAACGTTGAGTTATGAAAATTAATAAGGTGTGTCCCTGATAAATTTTTCTGCATTCCGTCAGCATCTATTACTCCTTGGAAGCCATTAAGTAATATGGTGCCAGGTTTTACTTCTTCAATTTGTTGAATATGTTGGCCGTTTGTTACAGTGCAAGATGAATTTAGGCTATTTACTACTCTAGGTATACAACTACTATTACTTATATTTATTAGTTGAGTTTGCTTACAAATCTCAATTTTCTTATAATTATTACATTTTTCTTTAATTCCATAGGTATCTTTTGTACCCTTTAATATTTTATCAAATTCGACATTAATTATAATTTTGTTTTGTTTTACAACTGGTCTTATAATCATTTTTTGAAAATTTTCCTTAATAGTTAATGGTATTTTTACCATGTAAAATATTGTCATATTTTGACTAATTACATTTATATTTGATATTTCTAGTGCTTCTTCAGCATTTTTGAAAGGTATTTCGTCATTTTCTAAATTTTCTAATGCAATTTCGATTTCATTTTTATTTAACAATAATGTGTTTAAAATGTCTTTCTTTGCCCACTGTATGGCGTATTTAATGTTAATCAACTCTTCTTTTATTAATCTAATTCTATTTTGTAAGTTTATAATAGTCTCGTTTTCTATATAAGTATCTTTCCTTATGTTATTAAGAAGATTATTTACTATCATGCTAATGTTATTAATTTTTTCGTTAAAAATATTGTTAATTAGTACTTGTTTATTATTGTTATTATTAATTTCATTAAGATTTTTGGTTATTACATCCAGATCCTCGTGATCGGGGCTTCCGGCTATGAATTTCCAAGCCGTTCCTAAACTATTTATGGATCTTTTCTGTCTTCTTTCGACAGGTTTTATTGTATCTAAAATTTGAAGAGATTGGGTTAATTCGTGTTTTAGGATGGGATAAAGGATTGTGTCCTTGGGTATGTCCGAAGAGGTGAATCTGTACATGTCCGTCAGAAATTGTTCGTACTTGTTGAGGTCGATTATGTGTATTACCCTGAAGTCTCCATTCTGAATTTTTACTAGTCCGTCATTTATCGTAACTATTTGTGCCGCGGAGTAGTCATAAATGTCTATTGATGCGAATACTGGGTAAATAAGGAGCAGTCTGGAAACAAAAATTTTAATTTTGATTTTTTATATTGCGTTTATGAACTACTTTTCCTGATTCTGTCAAGACGGTGGAATTTTTGTCTTCCTTTACTACCTCTTTTTTAAATTTTGGAGTTATTTTGGTTCCTAGTCGTGTGTTTATCCTAACGTAAATTGTTTCTCCAGGGTCATATGTTTTAATTGGATGACGGGCTTTATTATGGTAGGAAAGATCTTTTAGTTGTCTATTTCTTAGTTCCGAGATAATTTCTTCCCTAGCTCTTTCAAATTGGCTTGGGTCTGTGGAGATTCTTCTCCCGAAAAATACCTCTATTGGTTTTTTCTTTGTGGAGGAGTGGACTGAAAAATTGTACTCGTAGACGGAGTTATCGAGGAGTTCGGCGAATGAGGTGAAACTTCGCTCTGCTTTTAAACAGCGCATTATTTCTGTGAGGGTCGAGTGAAATCGCTCTACTTGACCATTTACGGAACTTGCATAAGGTGGTGTTCTATAAATTTGTATATTTAGGGTATCTTCCAATAAAAATCGAATGGAAGCTGAATTCAAGGACGTTTCATTGTCTATAACTACCGTTTCTGGTACGCCAAATTGAAACAATAGTTCGCGGAGAGGTTCCTTAACGTGTTCTACGGCTCTGGAGCGGAGGATTTTGGTTTGGGCATACTTTGAGAATTTGTCTATGGCTGTAAGGACGAAATTTCGTTCAGTTATGTAAATATCAATATGCAAGATTTATCCTGGAAATTGTGGAATAGGGGTTTCTCCTAATTTTGGTTTGGTACGGTGCCGGTCGTACTTATTTTCCTTGCAAACCGAGCATTGCTGGATAATTCTTTTTATTGTTTTGGTCATGGCGGGAAAATAGTAATTTTCTAGAATTTGAAGTTTGTTTTCACGAGAATTCCTATGTGCTCTTTTATGGGTATTTATGACTATTTCTTCTTGTTGCTGTTCGTCTGTCACATCCTGGACTTGGAGTTGAGAAAACCTGGTTTTATAGTTACTAAAGTGGATCGGGTATATTTCTTGAATTTTACCCATAGTTCTTTCGTCGGTTTTGATGCAATTTATTATGGAGGGGTTTAGGTACCTTTTTAGGAGATTTATTAATATTTCTGAGTTATATTCCGGTTCTTCAATGACGTGTCTATGGTATGTGGGGAATACTATCTTGAATTGATAGGTGGAAATTGGGCCTGAATTTAAGAAGATTTGGTTTTTGAAAACGTTAATTGGGGATTCTACATGCCAAATTAAGTTATCGGATGAACCCTCGTCACTATGCTGGGTTACTGACAAGGCGTTAATTGGTTCGGGAAGCGTTCTTGATAGTGCGTCGGCTACCACGTTAGTTGTGCCTGGTTTGTAATGTAGTTCGTGATTGTATTCTTCCAGTGTGGCTTTCCAACGTTTCATTTTGGAATTGCTATTTTTATTGCTAAGGGCCTGTGTAAGGGGTTGGTGGTCTGTATAAATTTTTACTTTGGCTGAACCGTATAGATAATTCCTGAAATTGTTTAGAGCCCAGATGATTGCTAAAAACTCTTTTTCGTTCGTAGCATAGGCTTCTTCTGTTTTGGTTAGTGTTCGGGAGATGAAGGCGATGGGGTGTTTGTCTTGCGAAAGGACTGCACCAATTGCAAAATTTGACGCATCGGTCGTTAGATGGAATTCTTTATTGAAATCAGGATAGGAAAGTATGACGTCATCAGACATGAGTGAATTTTTAATTTTGTTGAAGGCGTCCTTTGCGTCTTCATCCAATTCGATATTGATTTTGCTGGACTTGTTTTTAGATATACGTCCTTCTTCCCCTCTTAAGAGTATGGTTAGAGGTTTAGCCAGCATGGCGTAATCTTTAATAAAGCGACGATAGTAGCCGGAAAGGCCTAAAAATGAGCGAAGTTGCTTAATATTTGTGGGGTAAGGTATTTTAGCTATTGCTTCTACCTTTGAGGGATTCTTTGTTATTCCTTTTGAGGAAATGATAAATCCTAGAAACTCTACTGAGTCCCTGAAAAAATGGCATTTGTCTATTTGTATTTTCATGTTTGCTTCCTCAAGGGTTTTGAAAATTTGGTTTAAGTGGAGAATGTGCTCTTTTTCAGAGTTGCTGAAAACGACTATATCATCGATATAGACATAGCAAATTTTTCCAATGTGATGACGAAGAATGTCATCTAAGGCTCGCTGGAAAATTGAAGGAGCATTCTTGAGTCCGAATGGCAGTCTTGTGAACTCGTATTTGCCATTATTTATTGAGAAAGCTGTTTTCTCAATATCGGATTCTTTGAGAGGGATTTGATGGAATCCACTCTTTAAATCCAAAACGGAAAAGTATTTGTTTTTTCCAAGCTGGAATAGTACCTCATTAATTTGGGGTATTGGGTAACGGTCTGCTACAGTAATCGAGTTAAGCTTCCTGTAGTCAATAACGATTCGGTATTGCTTATTGCCTTGGGGATCGGGCTTTTTAGCTACAACCCAAACGGGTGAATTATAAGGGGATCTTGATGGTCGAATGATGCCATCGTCTAACATTTTGTTGATTTGTTTTTCGACTTCACCTTTTAATGACATTGGGTAAGGGTAATACCTTGTATAAACAGGAGTGTCCTTGTGCGTTCTGATTTCTCCTATGACTTTAGTGGTATAGGTGAGTTTATCATTTGGTTCCGTAAAGAGATTAGAAAAATTTTCGACTAAATTATTAATTTCCTTCTGATGTTTCTGTGACAAGTTATCTTCCTTAGTATCAATTTTGTTAACAGATCTTGAAGCTAGCTGCTTGATTTTAATTTTGGTATTGCCTTCTAACTGCATGAAGTTATTCTTTACGTGGATGACTGCGTCAAGCTCTTTAAGGCTATCATTCCCAATAATACCATGGAATGATGTCAGAGTTGGGAGGAGGTAGAATTTCAGTTTTTTGTCTGAGTTAAATAGGTTTAGAAAGGTATGCTGTTTGATTTCTATGTCTCCTGCTATGGATTTCGCAAAAAAAAATGCTTTCGTTATTTATTGGATTGGGCACAATAGAGGATCGTATATAGTTTTTCGTAGATCCTGTATCTACTAAAATTTTCACAATATCTCCACTCTTCAGCCTGCATTCAACATAGGGCAGCGAAGAGTGACTCATTCTAAAAAATGTAGGTCAGTCGTGTCTATGTAGCTATCGTCCTGATCTCTATCATTTCTGTCGCTGTAACATTCGTCATCGTAATGGCTAGAGTTGTCGTTCGTCTGCTCGTCAATTGTCGTGGTAGGATAGTAAGTTTGGGGTTGTTCGGAATCTATATGGAAATTCCTTTGGATTTTATTAGGGGGCACAGGAGCTGGAGGGTTGCCAGGAGGAGGTCTTTTGTTAATAGGGTCATTATTACGTGGCCTATTCATATAATTAATATTCCTAGTTCGCAGTGATGGGTCAATGTCCATTGGTTCTGGACGTGGCTGTGGTTTATTCAAAGGACGTGGTGGTGGATTGTAATGCTGTTGTGCATATTGGGGCGCCTGTTGCTGGCGTTGAACTTGATAGTTCATTTGCGGTGGTCTATGTGGAGTGGCTGCGTACAACCTTGGTTGGGGCATGTATGCCAATTCGGGGTAAAACTCATTGTTCATCCTTCTGGGAGGTAGTGGTGGACGAAACTCTTGTGGTTTCCGGCTGATATTGTTATTATTGCTCAAGGCATAATGTGACCTGAAGGTTTGATTCTCTAGTTTGAGACACAAGTGGAGTGCCTGAGGGAGATCTGCTGGTTCCCTCATTCCAAGGAGTCTCGGTAGATCTCCTTTGAGTCCGCGAACGAACGTGTCTAGGGCTTTATCCCTATACGTACGAGTTAGAAGGTGCATGGCTTCTGCGCCGACTTCCATGCATCCCAGTTTGTTCAGAATTAGTGAGAGATGGGAATATACCTTTTGGTAAAATTCTTGAATTGTATTGC
This sequence comes from Bactrocera correcta, assembly GCA_027475135.1. Classification (NCBI taxonomy): domain Eukaryota; kingdom Metazoa; phylum Arthropoda; class Insecta; order Diptera; family Tephritidae; genus Bactrocera; species Bactrocera correcta. Next base: position 24,481,239 of record CM050326.1, read on the forward strand.
TACCCTGTACGAGAGAGGTCATTTGGTACTCAAGGGTACCAAGGTCGCGTTTATCCGCGTAATGCAATGTTAGGCAACTGGAGATCGCCCTCCAATCCAGTGGAGTATTATAGGACTCAAAGGCAATGTCGGCATTGCCCACGATTTTGTTTCTAATGACATTGAGGATGCCATAATATTTTGGGGTACCTCTTTAAGGCTCGTATATCTGGAGGATCCGGTCCACGCTTTTCCTCCAAGATGTGAATTCTCCCGGATTTCCGGAGAACTCCCGAAGACATCGTACCACATCTGGTATTTTGTCTAATTCAGAGACATTCCCGGGTAGTCTTGAGTCTATGGTAATGTCCGTGAAATTTGAAAAATTGGAATTTGGGTTAAGGGCGGCTTGAACCATGTTTCGCCCTTCAGTCCTTTAGACATTGTTCACAATTCCTGTGATTACGGTAGTTAACTCATCCATAGAGAATGAATTAGAAGAGGCAAGAGGCTGACCAGAAGGTGCTGGTGGCCCTTGGGGTGCGTTAAGTATTGGTGGCCGAACGAGGTTGGCAGGATTAACTGGCATGGTTGATAATCTCTATTATTCACTTTTTTATTTTAAAAATTTAATTTATCCCTAGCTTATTTTGTTTTGAGTTAAAACTTTCCTTTCTAAATTTTCCACTTTTAGTTAGCTTATTTTCGATATATTTATTTATTTATTTATTTTTGATATAATATTATCTCGTCTAGTTCAATTAATTTTTCCTGAATTACGCTCTCTTTCTTAAATTATGTCACTATTCTTAGATTGTGTTCACATTTGCATTAAAGATTTCTTAAACATAGTTTGGTTTACATTAAAGAGTTTCACTTTTTATATTAAAAAATTTCGCATTAAACAGTTTCACTTTTTATATTATAAAAAAAATTTCCTTTACATATGTAAAAATATTAATATATGTAGATTCTTAAGATTAGTTCTTACGCTGGTAACAGGAACATAATCCTGGGCAGGCGGCTAACGACTCGCGTTTCCCGTTTGCAGTTTTGCGACTAGGGGGCCTCTTTTCCCGCACTTCTTGTTGTGATGAGTCTTAGCCCAAGCCTTCGCCGTCTAGGTGATAGGTATTATCCGGATACACCCGCGAAATGTATTTATCGATTTAAGCGACTAGCGAAGGCCCCACGTTGGGCGCCAGTTAAGAAATTCTTTGTAAATTTCTTTTAAAAAAAATTTTATTTATTACTTCATGGTTTGGTTACAGAACTAAGACTAAACTTAAAATTCAATTTACTTAAAAGCTAAGCTACGTTGCACTGGCCAACTGCTGACTTGATGTTGTCAATTCTCCGAATTGACTTACTTGGGTTGCGCGTGTTGGATTTCCGCTTCGCTTTACTGTGGGAAATATTTCGCAACCAAGGTGCATTTCCGCTATGCTTTGCTGATTACGCATTATTATTATTTGGCAACTGTTAACATTTGCCATGTTAACATATGTAACCCGCAAAAATTACAAATATTGTTCTACAAAAACAAAAATCATTTGAAATAGCATCAGAAACCAATATGGCAGCCAATTGCTGACGTAAAACTTTATAGTAAAACACACAACAACAAAATTTCAATTCATGAACGCAAACGTACTTTCAAAAAGCATATTCGATTCATTCATAAAAGCAAAAGCCATTACATCTCCCTGAGCATGCCTTGCCTACAAGCGAATTTGGCGACGATTTCAAAAGCTAAAATTCATAAATTGAATATATTTCTGAAATGTATGAGAAGGAAAAAGTGTCAACCCCGCAAAATAAGTATTAAAATATATTAGAATAAAATCGACAACATAGATTATTTGTCGATTTTCAATTCAAGAAATATTTCAAAGAAAATATTCAATATTCTTCTGATTCATGTGTACAGTCAATCCCGATTAAGTAGTACTCCGCTTAAATAAAATCAACTCTCTCCCTCATCACTCTTAACAGCCTATATTATACATATCTTGCTGCATCTCACGGTTTGTTTTTTTGAAATACGTAGAAATTATTGTTTTAAGTACCACTCGTTTAGGTCTCCTCACTCACTTATGTACCATATTATATTTTTATTTTTAACTAACTACAAATATCCGTATCTTAGAATGGGGCACATAACCGGGATTGACTGTATTTGTGAAGGAATGTAGAAAATATTTCGTTATTCGGAAATGTTTTTACGCAGCTGCGTCGATATGTATGCAAGCTCACGCACAAACATATGTACATATTTACGCTGGTTTGTAGGCGGAGCTGTACAACGGCAAGGGAAGCGGTGACAATCGGCGGCCATTCCTTTATTTTTTTTTTTATTTGTCGCGTCAGTCCTTCGACACATTGACTTTTTCATAAAACGTAAAGTTCGGCCATTGGTTGTCCGTGGCAACTGAGTTTTTGTATGAAACAATGGGTGTGTATATTTACAAACAAAGTTGTGTGTAGACAAAATTACAAACTTGAACGATTCTTTCAATTTTGTTTACATGAACACAAAACTACATATGTACATACATATGTGAATATGTGAGCATTATGCGAAAGGTTTTTTAAAATCTTTTTACAAGTACACATAATTGTATGCATATGATATGGTCTTTTAAGACCAATTATCAAAACTTCTAATGCCCAAAGCAAATAAATACATACATTTGTACATATGTACATATATAAAAATATAACTTATCAAACCTATATTAATTAAATATTTAAGTAATAATAAAAATATGACTTTATTATACATTTCAACAGATTTAGTGTCATTCATCTTTAAATGGGTCAAATTGCACATACATATTTATGTGCTTTGATATCAAATATATGGAGCATATCTATAAATGATATCCATAGCCGTTTGCGCATTGTAAATATGCGAATCTGTAAGCGTACATTGAAATTAGCATCACTTTTCTCATTTAACACTAAAAATGCTCAATTCTGCTATTTTCGACGCTCCTGGTAAATATTGGTGAAATCCGCTTGTAGAAACGAGTACCCCTGATTTTGTGGTGAAATCCACTAATAGAAACGAGTACCCCTCCAAAAAATGAAATGTAGTAGAACAGTGCTGCCCGTGAACCTTCTCTATATTATACGTTCTCTGTTAACTATTTACTAGGGTCCAAATATTCGGTACTTAGGGGCTTTAAAATTTTTTTTTGGATTTGAACAACTTTTGGTCATAAGGTGGCATATACCACACGCATTACTCGTGCAAAGTTTTCTCTTTATATATTAAGGTGTTACTTGGGTTTGTATTGTAGTTCGAAGTTGATCTGAGTAATAGTTTTGTAGATACTGCCTTGAGAACTTTACATTAAGCAAAAATGAGTCAAAAGAATATATTTTTTAGCTGCACCGAATTGTGTACTCATTATTAAGACTCTTAAAGGGGTAGGGGTCTAGAAATTAAAAAAAAAAAAACGATTTTTTTTTTATATATTTTCAAAGTTTAACTATTCAAGAATATGTGTACAAGAGGATTTTTCAAAATTCAAATTATTTTCGGAGATATAGGCATTTTTCTGATCCGCCATCCAAACTGGTTCAACCGGAACGCGAAGCTTTAAACGCGTTTTTCTCAAAACTGACTTTTTCGGAACGATGCCCACGATTTCTCAAGTTCTACTGGACCGATTTACATACTTGAAATTTTAATAGAGTCTTTTTTATAGGCTTGTCTATGGTTGGAACTAGCCCCATCAAAAAATTTTTATTTTTGTTATTTTTAAAAATTCGAAAGTCAGAAAAAGTGATAAAAAAACAAATTTTCGGGCAGTCGCCATTTTGTGAAAAAAATGTTTTCCACTTTTCCGTAGTTCCGACCTTTGCGACATTATTCTAGATTAATAATCTTTTTTCTTTTTGGTTTTAGATAACTAGGAGGAACTTCGTCAGCTCATAATTTTTGAAATTTTTTACTCTTTTTAGTTTTTAATTTTTTTCTGTAAAAAATTAATAAATAACTAGTAAAAAATTTATAGTAAAAATATTAATTGCCTTTTTTTACGACACTTTAAAAATTACCTGAAATTCATGCTTTTAGACTAGAATATCCCCTTAAGAATAGCGTATATTTTAATATTTGACAAATGTCGATTGAAATCTGTCGCTCTCTATGTGTTCAGCTCATAACTAATTACACGGTTATTACTTCTATGGATACTAACTAGTATGTTTACTTATTACTAGTTGATAGTTTGTTTAGATACAGATATATATTATATAATTTCTTTATTCCGTTTGTTCTAAGATATGGTTGTTTTGGTATTCAATCTCAAGAGAGTTTTGATACATTGTATACATATTATTGATACATTCTGTTCATACCATAAGGAATACGTTCATTAACTCGCTCTAGGCTAGCTAAGCTAAGTGCGTCGTCTTTAAACGCGAGTTATAATAATGTTTAAATCAAACACGATTTAATATTTTACCAATATATACATATATTAAGAATTTAAAAAATTAATAGACACTGTTCAAATTTAGATCTTCCTCCTTTCAAGATCGAAACAAGAATGAGAATATGAGTAATGAATAAGAATAGAAATATATAACCGTAAATAAATTAAAAATGACAGTACTTAATTCTAGAGGTCATTTTAAAGTTACATATACTAAAGAAAAGGATGGCTTAAAAGGAGAGATAAAAGTAAGGTACAAAGAGTAATTTAAAAAATAATAGGATGAATATTACAATATGTAACTTCTCCATCGATAGAATTGAAGGTATATATTTTAAATTCTAATAGGATTTTCAAAAAAAAAAACTTCATTTTCATCAGAAGCAAAACAAGCCACGGTGCTCTGAAGCGAATTTAAATAAAATTTTCAAGTGGATTCTGTTTCTAGGTGATATAAGAAAGAAAATAAACGTAAAATGAAAAAAATCTACTTCACGCTTTTTTTTTTTGCAGCGAAAATAAGATTTTTATAGATGATGGTTGAACAAATCTGGTAAATTGTGCACAATTTGCTTATGCACGTGCTCTTTGATTCGACCCATCGCGAAAATGAAATGAAATAACAAATTACGGCAAAAAAAAAAACAATACAAGCAGAACTGATCACGCTTTCTAACGGTACTTACCACTATGTGATAAAACGGCTAGTTTGTGAGAAATATTGCAGTTTCTTTTCGGTACAGTCCTTAACTATAATACCTGGACGTTTAGAAAAATAGTTTTGTATAATGATGTACTAATATAAATATTATTTCTTTAAGATGTTCCTTCCCAATTATAAGAAATCTGGAAATCACACTGCAAATCGGTCAAAATTATGTCTGCTTTGTTGGAAAAAAAGTAAAAAAAAATGCTAATTATACAAGGGAAAATCCAGCTAAAGAATGTCTTGGATCAGTTTGATTTTTCAGATGAAAGATTTCCTAGTGTTATATGATTTACTTTCAATTTGTCAGTGGATAAGGCGCTAAAGAATAAAAAAAAACTTCACCCTGACTTCAGTAAGTTAACATCAATAAAAACGCGTTCTTCATCAGCTAGTGAAAATTTTACATGTTTTCTCTGTTTAAAAATCAGTGACTTGCGAAATAAGAATCTACCAAACGTTGATGGTTTACTTGCTAGAAGCACATTACAAAAGAGTCAAGACAAAAATGTAAAGAAGAAAGAAAAAGTAACTGAAATAAAATTCGATAATAGGTGTACCAAGTGTTTAGGATTATTTGGACGCGGTATAAGTCACAAATGCAATTTCAACAATGCAATTAATGCCATCGAGAATGAAGTAAACAAATTTTCGAGCAAGGAGAAAGATCATTTTGTGGCTAGACTCTTAAAAACTAAAACGCTTCAAAATGATAATGAAAAAAATGAGACCTTAAATAAAAATGGTGACAATTCATTATCATTATCACAATCTCATGGAAAACCTCTGAATGTAAACGTAAAAAAACAGCGGAGAGACATAACCCTCCAATTTCTGCAGATGCACTACGAAAGATGCAGAAAAATTTAAGTTTAAGTAGAAGAAAGGTTTTAGGTATCGCTACTGCTATTCGGGCTGAGACTAAGAACTCTAAAATTATCGAACCAAATTTTCATAAGAAAGTGGCTGATAATAGTCACTCTGTTGATAAATATTTTAAAACAAAAAAAAAATGATGTGAAAAAGAAGAAATTTCCTAATCCCAGCTCTCCCTCTCCAGAAGATGCAGTTATATGTAGTGATTTACCAGTATTTATTAATTATATTGTGAATAGTCTCAGACTCTCAGAAACAACGTACCTAAAATTTGGTTTGGATGGTGGAGGTGGCTTTTTCAAAATCAGGCTTTCGGTTCAAGCGTCTTATGAATCTTCGCTTGAAAGTCATAAAGAAAAACAAACTAAAAGTAATTACCACAAAAATTATCAAGATTCTGGTGTAAAAAAGATATTTGTAATCGTCCTAGCTTCTTCGACTGAGGAAAATTACGATAACGTTTCACTTATTTGGACAGCATTAGATATAAATCGATTCCTTGACAACGCACTATGGTTCCTAGGACTACATTTTCTGGCCAAAATTCAAATAACTGTAATATAGTTTTGAAATTTTGCATATATATAGTAAATAGGGTTTATAGAAAGAATGGGAGTGTTTAAAAAGCCGCCCCGCGCATCTATCTAATATACAGTGACTCAAACAAATGACCCCGTGGGAAATATTTTGCCATAGCAAGAATACTTTCCTTTCGAATTTCTTTTTAAGATTTTTATTAATATATAATTCAACACAAATAGCGCAAATCAACGTTAAACATTCTGCACAAAATTTCAAAAAATTCGATGAGTTTTCCCAAAATTTTGAACCTTGTATTTAGAGCTTTAAAACAAATTGCGAGTACGCAGCCCAATGAATTTTGGTATAAGGAAGTACACGTTTTCGTCGGCTCAGACTGCGCAATGATTTTAACAATATTTTTGAAAACTTTTTTCGTATAACGTATAAATTTTTTTAAATTTTCGTTGATTTGTAATAATCATCGTATATTCTCTTGGAAACTTTCAACTACAAAAACAATTTTCGTTATACGAAAAATATTTTTTAAAACTGTGGAAAATTTTACAAAATAGGTTTGAAATTTAAATAATTTCTGATTTTTATTGGGTGATATTTTTATAATATTTGTATGTATGTTTAAACTTATTACCGTTAGTAGTAAATAATAAAATATTTTTTAGTTAACATATAAGAAGCTAACACCAGCGTTGTAACGTATGTACATAAATATTAAATTGAATCATTTTCTAATTCTAAATTATTTAATAGCTCTTCGTATCCACAGTTATGGCCCAAATCACCTTCGTCGTTCTCATCATTTTCATCAACGTCGTTTGCAGAAAATGTATCAGCGTAACCATCCGCAGAGCTTAATAAAGCAATAACTTCCTTAGGAAGTTGCATTCGTTTTTGTTTTTTTAAGCGTTTGTCGAGGCTAATGCTAGAAATTAAAGGATCTGATGTGTCAAAAGCTCTATTAATCACGTCAGTTAGATTGCTAATTCGGCTGTTTTTCCGAGCATGATGTACCCTATCCGATTTATAAATTTTATTTCGCGATTCTGAGGCTTCTTCACCTAAATAACCAATTGGAAGTACCATGTTTTCGATGATCTTTTTGGAGTGAACTAAGACTTTGTGCACAGTTGCTGTCATCGGCCACCAGGGATATTTTTGCATCATAAGTTCGGCGGTCCGGAAGCAAAATAATTCAAACTTTGCTAAGTTTAATGGAAGTTGGCAAGATAAACATATTAATATTATCTTTAAATTGTATATATGTTCATTGTTTACATCAATAATTTCAGCAAATAATTCGTGATTTTGAAATGCGCGGCGCGAAGTATTTCCGTCGTTTGTATTGCCAAATCCCCCAATTTTTGGTTTATCTACATGTAAACCGAGACGTGTCCAAAACAAACATTGAATATTCTTTTTTTCTTCTGCGACGATGTGTTTATCTGATTCGTTACGTATTTGCCGCTTTTTTAAATTTTTTTTATAACTTAAATGAAGTACAAACTCAAAAAACCGTATCCAACAATGTAGAGGAGAAATTCCGTACTTTAAATTACTTGATTTCGGTTTAAATTTCTCTGATTTAAGATTTGTTTCATTTAAAAAATCCTTAGGAGTAACACCGCATATAGGACAACATTGAGTTGCTTTTGTTCCGGTTAACACATTTAACACTTTTCCATCAATTGCCGTCAAATACAACCTATAATTTATTTCAATTGTTTTCTCATCGTCAATTTTTATTTTAAAGACTTCTAATTTGTCCAGTTCCGATTTAATATCGTTGCTTTCTTTAGTTATTGTTTCTTTAGTTTCTTTAATATACTCAAGTTTTAAAGGACGACAAAATCGACATAGACTGTGGTGTCCGATTGTACCACAAAATTGTGCCGTTTTCGTCACTCATACGTAATGGAGTAATTGTAGTGGCAAGAAGCGATGAATCAATTTGATGTGATTCAGTTGAATATTTCTGCTTGAAATAAGAATGACCTGTACTGCTGTCAAATCCATAATTTACAATTAACTGCCCTTTCAAAAAGTTTTCTTTCCTATCCTCCATCACCGCGACCATAACATCTCTTTGTAGTATGTGCACTAAGCCTCTCTGCTGTGTGTTCAAGCAATCTTTTCAAAGGAATTTTTGCCAAATTTTCGTTAACTACTATTTCCTTCGGTCTCTATGCACATTTCTTACTTAATACTTCTTTGTAAGAAAGAAAGATATCACAATTTCGGCTAAGACTTTCTTCTCGAATATTTATATATTGTTGTTTGGTAAAGCTATTTTCCAACAAGAAAGCCAGCAGACATGCGAATTGGGCATTTCTCGTCGGTTTTATTTTCTAATAGTTTTCTTATTTTAGACATTTCATTTGAGTTGTTTAAAGTCCTTTTTAAAGTTACAGCCAAATCTAGTTGACCTTTTTTACGAGCAGCCGTAGACGCAGCAGACACCATTAAGTCAATATTGTCGCCTTGCTGTTTCGATAATTCCGCAGCTTCTCTTCTTTGCGTTCTTACAGATTTTTCATTAAATGTAAGGGATTTACGGCCTACTTTTGATGTTCATGGTATAGAATATGACAACTCCGGTTTCATTATTTCGGTTTTTGTTAAAAGACAGTTTGCATTTTGTTTCAAAAATACATCTACACGCCGATGACCTTTTCCCCATCTGTCATTAATACACATATTTACATTTAATTCTATTTTTTTCCTTTCAATAGACAGTGTATTCATCGGAAACGTCAATTGCAATAACGTTTTCTAACAAAAAATTAAAAACTGCTGTCTGTCTAAGGCACGTGTTTGCCTCCTCCTTCTATACTTCAAATAAATCAGCAAATCGCACGGAGTGGTCTAAGAAAAATGCGAATTATTCAAAAATCGCAAAAAAGAGCAAAATAATTTTTTGCACACAAACTCCAAATTGAGTTATTTATACAATCACAAAGTACCAAGACTACCAACTGCTACCAATTTTTCTAAGCTCTACGTAAAGTTAAAAAATATTACTTAAGCCAAAGTTAATATTTAAATATATTTTTTTCAAACTTAACAACAGTTGAATGTATTAATATTCGAGAAACAAAATATAATTACAGTCACCGAAATAAGTATAGTGTACAAACTAAAAAAGGGAATTTAGGGAAGTATACAAGCGTTTTTTGGAAACGAATGCATGTAAGCAATTGCGACCTATTTGTTCATTGTTGAGCAGTACATATCTGTGGCACCGGTCCTTTTGTAGTACCGTTACTTTCTGTTTAATTTGCGCACTTTTATATTCAGAGCGAAATAATTATAGCGTACAGTAAGGAAAAGTATTTCGTATAGGCAAGACGTTACATTTACTCTGTATTTTAAAGGATTTTTAAAGTGAGTTTGTTTTCAATAAATAACTAAAAGAATATTTATCCATCCTAACGAGCTTAATTTAGTAAGTAATTTAAAAATGCCTCGCGGAACCCATTTATCGCTTGTTGAGCGCGAGTGGACGAGTGGAAAAAAGTGGTTTTTAGTGATGAAAAAAAATTTAATTTAGATGGCCCCGACGGCAATGACAAATATTGGAGAGATATTCGACGACCACTAGAAACAAGGCATTCGAGGAATTTCCAGGGTGGATCTCTTATGGTATGGGGGGCTTTTGGATACAATGATGCAACCCCAATTTGTTTTGTAACGCATAAAATGAATTCTATGAGTTATATGGAACTGTTAGACAACGTCTTAATAGATTTTTCGGAACGATTTTGTGAGGAACCATGGATTTTTCAGCAAGATAACGCCGCGATACACAATGCAGCTGCAACAAAACGTTTCTTTATGGACAGAAATATAGCATTAATGGACTGGCCCGCTATAAGTCCCGACTTAAGCCCCATGGAAAATCTCTGGGGTATACTTTCGCAGCAAGTTTATTCCGGTGGTCGACAATTTGATACTGTTAGAGATCTAAGGAAATGCATTGAAGCCGAATGGAAGAAAATACCCATTTCCACCCTTCGCTCTCTAATTGAATCCATGCCGAGGCGCATAAACACCGTCATTTTGGCTAACGGTAACCATATAAGTTATTAACACTTCGAATAAGTTTGATTTAATATGAAATATCTGTTTGTACGCTATACTTTTTTCGTACCAAGTGAACTGAATTTTTGAATTATTTTTGTTAATAAGTAGTAATTTTTGTTTTTAAATATTGTGTAAATAATTATCGATGTTGATTTCATTAATAAATAACAAACAAAATAATTACAGTTAGTCACATAAGTAAGTATACACCAGCTCTGTCTTTACAAATTGTTGGAATTACCGCATTTCTCGAATATATATTCAAAAAAAAAATTTCCAGGAATTTGCGTATTGGTATGCGCTTTTATAAGCACACAAATTTAACTGTTAATTTTAAGACCCGTTAGGCACGCATGGCTTTGTTGGTGATGAGAATGAAATTGACATCACAAAAGTTAGTATACAGAGTGAGTTGCTCGGTGAATATATGTATCTTATTTCTCGTTTTGATTTAAAAAAGTTTAAGCAATTTCAATAAACAATAGAAGGTGAGTTTAAACAATTGAAGAAATATATATTTTTTAATTTATGACATAATTTCCAGCAATGGCACCGAGAGGAAAAGAGATTTCTGACGATTTGAAAACTTTGATAATAAAACATCACAAAGAAAATAAATCTTTACGTGAAATCGGTCGTTTAGTAGATAAAAGTTTTGCTACAATACAAAAGATCGTTACTAAGTATAAAACTGAGGGGAACATAGCAAATAAGTCGCGCTCCGGTCGCCCACGGGTCTTCAGTCATAGGGAAAATAGCTTAATTGTACGCAAAGTAAGAACAAATCCCAAAATTAGTGCCCCTAAATTGAAATCTGAAATAGAAAATGAGATTGGAAAACAATGTAGTACCCAAACCATTCGACGTATATTATATAATGCTGGCTACCATGGACGTAGTATTAGGAAAAAGCCTTTCGTGAGTACCGTCAATCCACATAAACGGATCGCATTTGCAAAAGAATACGAAAAGCATGACCAAACATTCTGGAACCAAGTCATATTTTCAGATGAATGCAAATTTAGTATAAGTGGATCCGATGGTCGTGAAAAGGTATGGAGAAAAGTTAACGCAGAGTTAGATCCTATGAATATGACCGGCACTGTTAAGCATGGTGGAGGTTCCGTCATGGTTTGGGGGTGCATGGCATCAAAAGGGGTGGGAAATTTGGTTTTTATTGAGAACACTATGGACCGATACGGTTATTTAGACATTTTAAAAAATAATTTAAAACAAAGTGCTATTAAATTGAACATGGAGAGGTCATTCATCTTTCAACAAGACAATGACCCCAAGCACACATCGAATATTGTGCGAGAATGGCTTTTATATAACGTGCCAAAACAATTGAAAACACCGCCACAATCACCGGATACAAACCCTATCGAGCATCTATGGGAACATTTAAAGCGTCAAGTACGTAAACATTCGATAAAAAACAAGGAACAACTAAAGAGTATCCTTGACGAGGAGTGGACTAAGATACCGGCAGCAGTAACACACAACTTGGTGAAATCAATGTCAACACGACTTAAAGCTATTATTAAGTCTAAAGGTTATCCAACTAAATATTAGAATATAAATTTAATATTGCCTTTTACTTACTTTTCCTACCACTTAATCTATCGTATACTTACTTTTGTGATATAAATTTATATCAGATTTTGTATAAAATTCAAAAAAAAATCTTATTTTAGTCATTCTGTAAATATTTCTGTACTGAAGATGATCCCTACGTTTCTCTCAAATAAATGAAGCATTATTTTATTTTATTTTGTGTTATTTAACAAAACTGTGAGGGGAATAATCCCGTCATACCTAGTGTATACTTACTTATGTGATTAACTGTATATGAAATTTTAAGATGAATAAAAGAGATTTTTAGCTTGCACACTATACTTATTTCGTGGACTGTACCTTTATTGTTAGTTTCCATTTTTTTCTTTTAGTTAATTTTAATTTGTTTATAAAATATTCAGTTTTGAGTTTCAGCCAAATTTCACCAATTGTATAAGCAAATAGGCAAAGTTACAACTTAACTGCTGATCACATAACGGTAAACCGATTAAAGGGAAAACAAAATATGCAATTAACTCATGCGAAGTATCAGCTTGGTGATGGTAAAAAAAAACAGACGAAAAATCGGAACTTTTAAAAATCGATTTTGGCCAGAAAATGTGGTCCTAGGAACCATAGTTCAACGGTTCAATAGCTACTGATCTCAAGCTTGCCAACATCGCTACTGGTCTAATTCACATCCGTGTGCATGGTGTCAAATATCTTATCTTAATCTCAATAATTGTGGACCCGCTAGGACAACAGAAAATTGTTTAAAAAAACTTCAGAAGCTGGTGCTCAAAAGGGAAAGTTTTTCAACATTCTAAGTTCTTTAAAAATTGTGTAAACCCACCACTCTTTTTGGCGAACGATCATAAAAAAGTGCTACATGTCATCCCTCCTCCAGAATTACACTTACTATTAGGTGGTGTTAATACTTTATTCAAACATATGATATTGGAAAACGAAAAGGTCAGTTTACAATGGGTCAAAAAAATGCAATGTTGAACGTCAGTGTATAGTACATGTGGATCTCCGACTTTTGCAGTTAATGTGTGTAAAACTTTGTTAAATAAGATAGACGTATTAGATGGAATGAAATGTTTGAGTTGCGCAAAATATGTTGATACGTTTCGAGCATTGAAAAAAGTTGTTGACGGGTGCTTTTCAATCGAACTAGATTTCAATTTTCAAAAGCATTTCGACGCTTTTAAAAAGAGTTACGAATCCCTTGGAATTCCAGTTACACCAAAGATTCATGCAATATTTTACCATGTTACAGAATTTTGTACGAAAACCAATAAGGGATTAGGATACTTTAGCGAACAATCGTGTGAGTCTGTTCACGCTGATTGCAGTAAAACTTGGGAAAGGTATAAAGTCCTAAAGAGTCATCCTGAGTACTCTAAAAAATTATTACGTGCAGTTTTTTATTACAATAGTTTAAACTTCTGATTAATATGTGAATACTTGTGAAAAAATAATGTAACTTTCTTTGCATTTTTATGTTTTAAGTTGCGTTACATTATATTTTATTGTAAAAAACGCTTCAATAAAAACTATTGATAATTAAGAGATTTTGTTTATAATACAGATAGTTTATGTCTTCTAGAAAAAATTTAATATTTCTGTTAATAATTAATTTTCTTGATTAAGTCGAAAATGATAAAACTTTTGCAAATTTTACAATTTAAATTCTAAATTTTCAGAAAAACATAATTTGAGTACCATAAACAAGCTCTTTTTGACAGCTGACATTTACTACTTCCAAAATATACTGGAAACTTTTGTTTTAAAATGCATTGCTAGGGTGAAAATATCATTTTTCAAAAGAAGCTATAGATCAAAATTTGAAAATGAAGCAAAAAATCTTATTTTCGCTACCAAAAAAAATTTCCGAGAGGATTTTTTTTTTGTTCATTTTACGTTTATTTTCTTTCTAATATCACCTAGAAACAGAATCCACTTGAAAATTTTATTTACCTAAAAATTTTATTTAAATTCGCTCCAGAGCACCGCGAAGCATGACAACGTCTAATCCAATTTTTTTTATTCCTTGGCTGACCTTCAGTAATTTTTTTCTTCCGATTTCGGCTTATTTTTGGAGCACTATTTGCTAGATTGTTGGACAGTTTTCACGTCATATTCATAAATCAACGTCTTATCATGAAATGATAATTAGCTACCTCTAAGCGGCGACGCTTTTTTAAAAGATTGAAGTTTTGTGGTAAGAGTTTAGCATTAAAACGATTCATATTCAAAATATTACCAAAATTTAATGAATCGAGCCTAAGGGATGTTGAATTTCTGTGCTGTCTTTATGATGCTTTCACGAAGATTTTTAAGTTTCTTTTACTTTTTCGATGCTATCGTCATTAACAGTGGTGGGTGCTGATCTCGCATGAGGCAAGTTTTCGACGACTTCACGACTCTCACTGAATGGTTTGTGCCAACACACGTTCAATTCTTTTTCTTTTTGTTTCTCGTAACCAAATAGCTAAAGAATCTAGAAGTCTCGTTAACAACCATATGTCGGTAAAATTTACCAGAAAAGAATCAAATGGTTGCTAACCAGACATTGAGAAGTTTGTAGGTGTTACAGAGATTCTTGGTATCGATATCCTCTCGGCTTTAGTCCCGCCAGTAAGAATGGTGGCCTGGAAGATGTGCCGCCTCAACTCTGTTATACGTAATCCAGTCCCGTTGCACAGTTTGGACGCGTTCAAGTAACGCATGAGTATGACAGGCACATTAACTTTGAGTTTCAACTCGTGGGAGGGTACCCCTTACAGGTCGAGGAAATGTAAAAATTTTACAGGGTATATAGATGCGTCGTCAGCTCTCGTCACCGTGACTATTGACATGTAGGTTATCACCTATTGATCGAAGAGTGTACAAACGAATTGTATAGTGTTTTAATTGAAAAAGTTAAGTTCAGTTCCCCCTTACATTATCAGCGAATTCATTTTCATCGATTTTCACATAGAAATAAGATATTTTCTCGCAGTAAATTCAGCGTGTCAGCTAATTCCATACCGAATTAAATTAAAATCGCTGCAGCCATTTAGTCGCGAAGAAGTAACAAACACACACACTAACAGACTTTCGTCTTTATAATAGTATGTAATAAACAATTGTGAACATACATAGCATATATTATTCTCAAAAACTAACCATAGCTCTTTTGACTTCACTGTGTTCCAGAAGTAATGTCGGCTTTTTTGTAGAACTTACGAAGTAGAACACGGTGTCATATCTGTAAATATATTTATAAAAAAATTTGTTACATCGACAAACTAATATTATAGGTGAAGCATTTTTAATGACAAAACATACATATGTATATTTATGGTAGATAGATAAATTGATTAAATATAACGAGGCAAGAACAAGAAGCTTTCAATAAAAAAGTATGATGATTTAAAGTGTCGTTTTGGCAATTTTTAATATGTCATGATCTGTATTTTCTTTAATGTATTAAGTACTGTTTACTATTTCTTCACAAAAAAGATATACGAAAGAATAAATAGTTCAATTTTATTATCAAAATCCCCAGATACAACTTGTTCTCATTCAAGCATACAAGCCATTGGATCATCGAGAACGTCGTAAATTTGTTGATTTCGCTTCGGAACAACTTGAAAACGATGACGATTTTTTTAAGAAAATCATTTCCGTAGGTCTCACTGTCATCTAAGTGGTGCGGTAAATAAACAAAACTATCGACTCTGATGCAAAGAAAATCCACAAATTATTCATGAGCAACCATTACATTCGTTTAAATTAACATTTGGAATGGTTTTTGGTCTTGTGGAATCGTCAACGAAGAGTGCTATAGATTAATGATATTCAATTTTTTATGGCCGCAATTGGAAAAAGTTGAACGAATTAATGCAAAAAACATATGGAGATTCGATTACTTCAAGAACCATTAGACCAGTTCTTGTGAACCAGACTTTCTTCAAGCTTTAGAAGTCAATATTGAATGTGTTATTCATGACATACGACATGATTTAGTGTAAAAAGTACTTGAAAATTGGGTCCATCGAATTCGTTCCTGCAAAATAAGTCGGGCATTTAAATTTTCTTCTCCTTCCTTTACTGACGTAGACACCGCTTAAGCCTATAGCCGAGTTAACAACAGCCCGCCAGTCGTATATTCTTTTCGCAACGTGGCACCAATTGGAGATTCCAAGCGAAGCCAGGTCCTTCTCCACCTGGTCCTTCCAACAGAGAGGAGATCTTCCTCTTCCTGTGCTTCCCCCAGCGGGCTTTGCGTCGAATACTTTCAGAGCTGGGGTGTTTTCGTCCATACGTACAATATGACCAAACCAGCGCAGCCGCTGTCTATTAATTCGCTAAACTACAGTGAGTGTCGGCTTATTTGATGAAGTCACAAAAATAATCTTTAGCTAATAATAACATTTGAATTAAAAAAGATATTCAAAAAAATTAAAAGCCAAAATAAAGAGCATTATTTCCTCTTAAAAACAAACATTTCATTTATTTGGAATTCAAATTTTGGTTTTCACAAACTTAAAAATAATATTATTGGAATGAGCAGCTTATTTGATGCGGCAATAAAAGATATAAAATAATAAAATTTTTCGATTTTTCAGTATTTTGTCTGGTAACCATTTTGAGATATAACCGCTCTTAGACGACTTTGCATTGTTTTTTACTAGTTTTTTGGTTTCGTTCGGTGAAATTTTGGACCATCCTTCGGGTAGTGCTGTTTTTAAGGTTTCTTTACTAGAAATGTTATCGTTTTGTGATATTTTTTTCTAGTAAATTCCATAAATTCTCTATGCATTAGGTAAGGGCAATTCCATATTAGCCACGTCTGAACAATTCCCGACTTATGTTTAGGATCGTTGTCCTGATAAAAACTAAAGTTTCCACGCAGACCCAGTTTTTCAGCACTTTGCGTAAATATCTTATTAGGAGCATTCCGGCCGTTGTTATGCATTCGATTCTCATTCAAAAACCGCTTTATTATGTGCTGGACTGTAGAATATAGAATATTTACCATCTCAGCTATAGAACTCTGGCTTTTCCCAAGCTTAAAGTGATGAATAACTAATTTCCGTTGCTCTAAGCTAGTGCGCCGGTCCATGATTAAGAATTTTCACTCGGGACGCTGCTTACACTTTCACACCAAAAACTGTAATAATTCTACAAACTAAGCTAATACAACACACAGCAGCATGTATTGTTGGAAATTTTTAATATAACGGGAATAGTACTGTTAGAAGTTGGCTGCGTCAAATAAGCTGCTCATTTCAAAAATAATATTTTCTTTTTATTTTCAGTTTTTTAAAATCAATGCTGAAAAATCCAAATAAATGAAATATTTGTTTTTAAGAGGAAATAATGCTCTTTATTTTGGCTTTTAATTTTTTGGAATATCTTCTTTAATTCAAATGATATTAGTATCTAAAGATTATTTTTGTGATTGCATCAATTAAGATGCAAGATGGAATATCTTTTTTAATTCAAATGTTATTAGTATCTAAAGATTATTTTTGTGACTGCATCAATTAAGCTGACACTCACTGTATGTCAATGTCGTCATATATCTCGTACATCGTTGTATCGAATGCGATATTTGCCGTGGCCAACGCGCAACACTTCTATCGATAACTCATAACGTAAACTCATCAGATGTTGTCATCGTCCATGCCTCTGCACCATATAGCAGGAGGGGAATAATTAGATATTCCGTTAAAACAACAACAATGGGAATAATGAGTGACTTGAAGAGTTTGGTTTTTGTTCGTCAAGAGAGGACTTTACTTTTCAATTGCCTACTCAGTTCATAGCAGCACCTGTTGCTAAGAGTTATTCTGCGTTGGATTTCCAGCCCGACATTGTTGTTGCTGTTAATGCTGGTTACAAGATAGACGAATTTCGCGCACGAGTTAATACTTTAACTTTGCTCGACTTAGCATTGCAACAGCTAACCACAAGTATAGCATGATATCACTACAACAAACAGTCCTAAATAAACAAACATGAAAACGGCCTTATGATTCAGTAAACGAACAACATTAAAGAAAATATATCAAAAGAACTTTATCTTGGAACAATGGAAGTGCACTATCAGTACAACAAACAATAAGAACCCAAATAGTTATTTTAGCACTAAGATATATATAAACCACTGAAACAATAGCCTCTAGGTCACATTATCATTATCGACTGCCGAGTAACAAGTTCTGTATACCACTTGTAAAGGTACAGTTACAGTTTAATATATTCAATACTTTAGTACATGTGTATACTGCGAATTATTATACGGATAAAGGATCAGTCAGTACCAATCTTATAGACTGACTTAAGATTATATTTATTTTATTCCTAACCCGAGTAAATAAATTAACTGGCCCCCAACGGGGGGCAGCAACAAAAAAAGGATCATCAATAATATCCTTAGTCAGTCTGCCTGAAAGGGAAGAACCTAGTCCCTGGAAACGAATAAAGGATTCATTTAAACCATCCAAGAAGTTTACCAGTGCACCATCCCACACAACGTCAGTCAAAAGGGATTCACATAAAAGTCCTAATACGACAACAAATTGAAAGTAAAGGATCAATACACCATCCTTGGCAAACAACACGTTTTCATAGAAAGAACACCATATCAAGCAGCGCTCCAAGAATACACTGGAGACCGATCTTTGATAAAATAAATCAGCAAGATGACTGAACCAGCAAATTTAATTGCATTAACCAACGCAGTTGCCGATCTGCAACGACGGTTATCCGAACTACAATTAGGAAGAAGTGCTACCATTCTACAACGAACAGAGCAAATATGTTCCTACACCAGACCAGAAGTGGATCTGGATATGTTTAAATCAATAACACAATTTAATGGTGATTATAACGAGAATGAGCAACAACCACCCCGAAATCCGCAGCCTCAACAGAATTATCAAAATCCATTTAAGTAAGTAGCAGGAGCATTGAGATACAAACGGGAACGAGATAATACAAGTTATGCTAATATACAACCGAACAATCAACGGATAAACCAAATTACACACGTTCAGCAATCAAATGCAGAATATGAACAGGAAGAATATTTTTTATTCTAAGGCACGGGTTACTAACGCTTGTAAGCACCACAGAAGAAGGTAACTCAGTATATACATATTTTAATATATAGTGGTGTAGAAGTTATGTAAATCCAAAATTCCCTCACGCAAAAAGGATAGATGACAAATCATTAATAAAATATAAAAAGAAAGTGAACATAACAGGATTCTGTATTGATTTTTTAGAACTCGATATTTTACAAGATTTCGATTTCTTGATAGAAATTAAAGGTTTAAAGCAAATGAAAGCAATGATAGATGCAGAAAGAAATGTATTAATTGCGAAATAGAATAAATTAACAAGAGTAATTTATGTATATGATAGCAGAAGAAATGTATAAAAAAGAAATAAATGAACTAATGAAAGGGAATGAGTAGAGTAAAACATTACCCTACGTAACTACAGCAGAGGCAAAAATCAGAACAGGAACAAATAATCCGATTTATGTCAGACAGTATACATATCCCCAAGCGGATAGAGCATTTGTAGAAACTGAAATAAAAAAAAATATTAGATAATGAAATAATACCGTCAAGCAAATGCCCGTACAATTCACCCATATGGACAGTTCCTAAAAAGGGGATGACGAGCAAGGCAACTCAAAAAGACGCATGGTTATTGACTTCCAGAAACAAAATGCGCAAACAATCGCTGATAGATATCCCATTCCGGACATCACCATGATGTTCCAAAACTTAGGAGAAGCACAGTACTTCACGATGTTAGATTTGGAATCAGGATTTCATCAAGTTAAAATAAAAAAAGAAGGCAGGGAAAAAACTGCATTTTCAATAAATAATGCCAAATATGAATTTCTACGACTACCATTTGGACTGAGAAACGCACCGTAGATCTTTCAAAGATGCGTTGACGACATCCTCAGACCACTCATAGGAGTATGCGCATACGTGTATATAGATATATTCAGCTATTCATATGAAAGATATCACCAATATAATACACACTTTACACGCAGCCAACATGAAAATCTCGGATGAAAAGTCAAAATTTTTTCAAAGACAGACCGAATTTTTAGGACATATATTTAAAAACGGTAGAGTTACTGTAGATCCAGAAAAAATTGAAGCCATAGATAGGTACAGAACCCCTACAAATTTGAAAGACTTAAGATCTTTCTTGGGAATGACCTCATATTATAGAAAATTTATAAAAGGATTTGCATCCATAACGAAATCATTAAGACTCTACCTACGAGGAGAGAATTGTAATATTTCAAAAAATAAAAGCAACAATTTTTGCAAAGCACGAGAGATTTTATATTAATTACGTCACATCACAAGACTTGATAGATACACTAACGAAAATTATCAAACTTAATATCACGACCCCATTTTACACTACGCTAAAAACCTGGTATGAAATTCATTATATTATAAACTCTTCATTTAATATAGAGAAAAACGTTTTTTGTCAAAATCTATTAAAAGATATTACGAGTGAAGAAGATAGAGAATACGCATGAAAGAGCACATAGAAACGAAAAAAAAAATAATACATTAGAAATACTAGAAGCTTGCTATTGGCCAAATATAAAAAATGATATAATGCGACTACTAGAAATTGTAGCATTTGTAAAAAGAACAAATACGAACGCCACCTGACAAAAAAAAAAAAAAAAAAAAACACCCACACCTATGCCCACAAATACAAATGGACATATTTGAAATCGATGATGCATAGATAGATACTCAAAATACGCATATATGTATGAGAAAAATTGAACGACAAAAGAGCATTCTACAAAATACTAGATGAAGTACTAACACAAATATTCCCATTTTGTATTAAACTAATGACAAATAGCGAGACTATATTTAATAGCATAGCAGCAAAAGCTCTATTCCAACGGCTATACATTGAACATTCAGTGACCGCAGCGAACCATTCAACATCTAACGTTCAAGTGGAACGGCTGCATTCAACCATTCTGGAAATTACTAGAATTCGAATTAAACAAAATAAAGCAACCGCGATTGAAGAACTATTCAACACCATCAAGGAATATAATAGGACAATACATTCCGTCACAAAAAGGAAAGCTATTGAATTACTTTTTGAAAGGAGCAAGACTGAAGGAGTAAAAGAGTTGATTGAAAACAAGCAGGAGTATATACCATCATACCGCAATAAAAAACGAGCACAAAAGAATATTAAGCAGGGCAAATTGTTTACGTGAAACAAAGCCGACGAAATAAAACAAATCCACGCTATTTGAAGAAAACAGTACAAGAGAATCGTGAGGACACAATTTTACACAAGGAAAACCTCAGAAACAATGATGAAGATAACGCTAACATTAATTCTACAAGATCGCAGGTACGTGCTAACCGAGACTGACTCATCATTTTTGTATCAAGAACATGCATACCTATTCCATATGACGAACTTAAGCAAAATACTGAAACCATACTACGAGATCGCCGAATATAAAGGAGAGATGCCTAGTGAAGACGCAAAGAAATAGCATTGTTTAACAGAATAGAAATCCTCAGAAAACAATTACTGAATAATGGACGAGCCAGACGCTCAAGACGATCACTTGATTTCTTAGGATCGATTTTAAAATTTATCACAGGAGTCCTAGACCACGACGACCTGATTGAAATGGAAACAATACTCAACGATATAATTGAAAATAATAATAAACAAAATCAAATTAATTCCAACTTTGAAATAATAATGAAAACATTTGATATTAGGACAATTAAACAAACTGTTATATTGCAAGAATTTTACAAGGAGTTATTTGACTTAACTACGATAATTAATTTCGGGAAGAACGAAGATTTTTATTCAGCAGCAATAGATTGAAGGGCTATTTGAAAAGGAACAAACTAGTATACCGGTTATTGACATACTCGAATATGCAGACACGCATGATGTAGATTAGACGACACTTTCATCGTAATTTATAAATATCCAGTCATTGAAAAAAATGCACAACATATAAAGTTACTCCATTATATCGTAAGTAAATGTGAAGATAAAATAATATTAACATCTAAATGTAAAAATAACTTAAGTAAATATATTTGTAAACAAGAACCTAATGACAATTGTACAATACCAATGATCGAAGGTTATGAAGCCCATTGCAATGTTATCCAAGAAAATAACGCACTTATTATAGATTTAGGACACGGTAATATCGTATTACAAGGTAAACATATTTTAAACGAAAATTGAAGGATTGAATTTAATCCAATTTAATGAAACAATTATTATTGACTCAGAAGTATTCCACAACCAGGAACAGGAAGTTAAAGGTTGTATTAAAGCTAATGGAAACGAAAGAATTCACATATTTGAAATATTGGGGTCAGAAAACGAAATCAATTTGACAATGGCTAAATGAACACCTGACCCCTCTCTTAATATAATATTTCTACGCCTCACACAAACACACCACATCTTCACCCCACACTACACACACCATACTCAACACATTGGCATCATGCGCATCATATTTTCATCCTACACTACACATCCCATTCTCAACACATCGGCATAATGCCCACCGCATCATCATCTACACCATACTTTCACACCACACACGAGGACAACAGAACACAATTAACAGAAGGGACTGGCGGACGGCGCCGAGCCTCTTTTGTTCTTTGTCCGTGCGCATACACGTCGACATCGCGATCGCCGATAAACACACTAACGTACTTCCAACTGTACCAACTTCATTAAAGGTGAGTGCCAGCAGTGATTATTTTACAGAAAAATATACATGGTCCTTCGAGTCGTTCCGGACGGCACCAGTGGAGACACGAGCATAAAAAACAAAGCATTAATCACGATGACGTGGTGACGCGATAATAAAATCAACTAATTAAAAAAAAAAAGAAAACCTGTGGATAAAATTTGGAAACAAAACAAAAAAAGACACAAAGCAAAGCGGTGAAACAACGTGACAGGGAAAGAAAACAAAAAAAAAAAACGTAAAGCGGTGGTGAAATTGGGGGAAGAAAAGGAAAGATAAAAATTATATACAAAATCTCATATACATACATATGTGCATATAGTGTATGTATATATTGGCAAAAGTGTGAAGTGAGAACAGAACAAAAGTGCAGTTACAAAGAATAATGCCCGGTTTCACAGTCCATACTTAAGTTGTGCCTTAATAAAATCTTAGCTAAGCATTGTTGCAAACTGAGTAGTCGTTTGCGTTTCACAGTCAATGCTTAATTTCTATAAAATTTTATTATGATATATGGCAACGTTATGGGCAACATATGTTTTACAAATGTCATTCATAAAAATATGTTTGAAATATTTAAATTATAACAGACAATACATAAATTTGCGAGGAAAATTATATCAAAAATTGATGAAAACAACAACAGAACCCCAAATTTCATCACTAGCGAGTCGGCACCTATGGAAACTGAAGGGAAAGTATAAGCTGTTATTGAGTGCAAGCGTACGGACACTTGCCCTACGCTACGCAAGATGTCGCTGAAAATTCAAAGCAAATTCAAAACAAAAATCAGCTGTTATTTAAGCATTGCTTAAGCCTCCCATTTTCAGTGCTTAAGCATAACCTAAGTATGAACTGTAAAACACTATTTTCCTGTTTTATCTTAAGCACAACATAAGTATGGACTGTAAAACCGGGCATAAAAGTGACACATAAAATACACATACTTATGTATGGTGAAACTAAAAACAAAACCAAGGAAAAAAAGTGAGGTGGCAGAAAACATGGTGCTGTGAAAATAATAACCCAAATTGAGACAAAAGAGGAACTAGGAACACAACAACAACACCAGCAGCAAAAGGACTGGGGAAAGGAAAAACAGGCAGAAGCACACGCACAAGCACAGGCACAAGCATAGGCACAGGCAAACGTAAATTAAGGCACATCCACTCATACAATATTATCCTTAAAAGCCCCTGGTGGAAATCAAAGTGAGTGGTATTGCTTTCTATCAATATTTTTATCTTGTTATAAATATATGTATGTTTGGAATTAAAAAAAATTTAAAATTGCAGTTCTGACCAAAATTCCGGTTCAAAAAAGAACAGGAAACCGTTACCAAACTGTTTTCGGTAGTCGGTTTATTTTCCGGTAAAAACTGAGAAACCGCAAACAAACCAGTTTGGTACTGTATTTAGCAGATTATTGATTGTCGGTAAATGCTTACTAGGGTGGGTCGATTCCGGACTTTTTTCGATTCGGGATTTCTAATAGTGTGGAAAAGTTGCCTTAGTACTTCCTGATTCCAATGCAACTTTTTGTTTTGAGATCTGATTGCATCTTCACCCCAACTCCGGCCTTGAAATTTCGGAAATTCGCCTAAAATCGTGAAATTGTCTACCCAGCGCCTGAAATACGCATCTCATGGCAAAATGTATAGAACAAAAGTTATTTGTCACGCCATTTGCTACCGAAATCGTATATGTGATCATGGCCGTAGGACGATCCATTCCCGAGATACGAGCGAAAAGGCGGCGCGCCACAGCGCAAGGTGAAAATTGTTGCAGCTCTCAGCTAACCTGTATTGGTCACCCAGAACCCACCGCGTGGAGGTGGCTGCTCTTCGGGTTCCTCCCAAGCCCAACCCAACCAACCAACCATATGTCAGGCTTGTTTAAGTCTGAATATGTGTCAAATTTATTGATAAAATCGTATAAAACGATCACGAGATTGGGGGCCAATAACTTTAGAAGATGCCTCTTTCACCAGTTTGACGGTTCTCTCGACTGCCACGGTGTGAGAGGGGAATTCACTAAATTTCCATACTTCTGCAGTGTCTCCCGACAGCCTTTTTATGAGTTCTTCGTTAGAAACTGAACAAAGAACTGGTGGAACAGTCAAGATAATAGTCTTCCAGTTAATCATATCGTAATAATTATTAGCTTTGAAATTCAGCTTTGGCACTTTATTACATCCAACCCTTCCATTTACAGTGCAGACTCTGCTTCTCTGGCTGCCAGAAGACGGTCAAGGGCCAACTTTCTGACTTCTATCCGTTCGTCAGTCATCATACCAAGGAGAATGTTTTTTGGAAGAGCAAAGAAAGCATTATGTTGAATGGATGAATCGACAACCATGCGCAGTTTAGCAGGTAAATATCTCGACCTTTGAATTGCAGCATAGAGATGGCGCGAGCCATCTTTGATTGAACTGTTGAATCTTATTGAGAACCACAAAGGTGAGTAAACTGTAAGTATGTACTTGACTAAAATCTTTATTTCCTTTGTTGGTTTGTCAGTAGAAATGTATTATCTCAGAATTCTATTTGCACGGGTGACCCAGCGAGATTTGCACATGTTACCTGGACGCATCGACGCTAAACCTGAGGAACATTGACCGGAAATAACAGCTTCTGATATTTTATAGAGATAAGCTTGGTCTGTGCTAAGTTGGGTCGGATTAATAACCTCAGAAGGTAATTGGCAGGATGGAAAACTTTCAAATTTGACAACAGGCAACTTCTCACAATCAGGGAGCAGTTTACTTATGTCGGCAGAGAATGTATTTGGATTATTTGAGACATCATCTATGTGTTCGAAAAGAGCACGAAATGGAAGTTCGTTGAAATGTAGAAGACAAACAACCCACTGTAATGGCCTACCTATTCTTTCTTCTAGTTTCCGAATGATTCCAACTTTCCAACCTGTGTTCGTGTTGGTGCCATCAGCAGCGACAACTTCTAGATGTTCCACATCAACTGAATTGTCTTGTAAATGTTGCCATATAGTTTGCGTCTCATCCTCAGCTGACCCGGAAGGAGAGGGGACGTGGCCAAAGTAAGAACAACCAGGTTCCGCTATAAGAGAAATATGTTCCTCTTTGACAGTGTCGCGGTAGTACTTTTCACCTTCGCTGACTTGTGTAAGTGTATTGTCTTTGCGGCCGTCAAAATACAGCCCATATACAGAGTCAATACTTCCGGTGTTTTGGAGCTTAACTCCAACACTTTGTTTTGCCCGACTAATCTTGCATTTGTCAGTGACAAAGCTAGCCTGCTCCTCTGTTATCAAAGCTGCTTTTTTGGAATCCAGAAAAGCAGATGAAACTGGTGTGTTTTGTTTGGTTTTAGAGGATGGAAGAGAAAATTCACCATCAGCATCGTTTTTGAAAGAATCTATGTGCGACGCACCTACATTGTAGCCGTCTGTATGAGAGTCTGGCTGATCTGAATGGTCACGTGTTCTAGCTGATACTTTTCTGGTAAGTGTTGATGTTGAATGACGTTTTCAGGTATATCAACACTTCCAATGCGACCAATTCTTCTGGTTCTCTGGTCCAAGAGAAATGGTTGTTCATTGATAGGAACTTTCCTTTCCTTTGGACAAGTGCAAGAAGAAAAATAAATGCATTTACAAGCAGCGATGTCAAATAATTTTCCGGCAGAAGAGACAAAGTCGTCTCTTTTACAGCTCAAACCTATTGGGTTTCTTAAAAACATTTGTTTAAGAGTCAGAAATTTCTTATGGCATGTGGTGAGCATTTGTACAACTCTGGTGTGTGAAACTATCGGAATATATGACTTTTTTAAAGTATTTTCAACCTTATTTGCAACTATTTCTGTAACCTCTTTACTCCTAGGTTCATAGTTGTCGCCTCGAAGTCGCCCTATACGATCTCTCTTTCAAACTGATAACACAAAAGAACATCCTGGTAAATAGGTAACTGGGACTCAGAGAGATTGTATGGATATATGCCAAACACAGGACATTTCTGTCTAAATTTAAATTTAGATACAGACATTTTGAGTTCTGTGTTCTGTTGAGAGAATATAAGTGATAGCACTCGGCGAAATCAACGAAAAGAGTGAAGGAACTCGATGAAAAAATATTTATGTGGAGACCAGTCCGAACGTGTCGTATGGCGCAGGGAAATGAATGTAAGTGATAGAACTCGGCGAAATCACAGACAAGAGTGAAGGAACTCGATGAAAAAATATATGTGTGGAGACCTATCCGAACGTGTCCTTTAGCGTAGGTGAATGAATGTGAGTGATAGAACTCGGCGAAATCAACGTCAAGAAGTGTAACCGCAAGCCGATTTTCACCTTGCGCTGCGGCGCGCCGCATTTTCGCTCATATCTCGGGAACGGTTCGTCCTACGGCCATGATCACATATACGATTTCGGTAGCAAATGACGTGACAAATAACTTTTGTTATACATTTTGCCATGAGATGCGTATTTCAGGCGCTAGGTAGACAATTTCACGATTTTAGGCGAATTTCCGAAATTTCAAGGCCGGAGTTGGGGTGAAGATGCAATTCGATCTGAAAACAAAAAGTTGCATTGGAATCAGGAAGTACTAAGGCAACTTTTCCGCACTATTAGAAATCCCGAATCGAAAAAAGTCCGGAGTCGACCAACCCTAATGCTTACCGTTGTGTTATAACACAAGACCTATCATAAAAATCAAAAAAGGAGAAAAAAATTATTCAAGCATTTACTTGCAGAAATTTCCAGCAATTCCCCTTATACTTAATTAAGTATAAGCAGAATTGCAAAAATGAGCTACGGTAATCGTAAGCAAAAATAAAAAGCATATGTTAAAATAACATATTTTATATTGTACATATGTACATACATATATGTCGCATATTACGTATTTATAACACACAAAGAGCATAACTCGCCCACTTACTACCATAACCATTTTTAATCATAATAAAATCTGTATATTTAATTTACATACATATACATACATCTAAAAATTAAAATCTCTGTCTTTCTTTTCGCGGCTTCTTGTCACTGCGAACATATATACATACATATGCCTATGTGGCGCAGTTTTAGAAATTATGCGTATATATGTACATATGTATATACATAAAACCGAGTGAATTTGAGAAAATTGCCTGCAGTCGGTTAATTCTCTTTTCGTGGTTCCATCGTAAGAAAATATATACATATATATACATATATACATGCGTTTATATATAAGTTCTTCTTTATTGAGTTTTTAAAAGAAACTGAAACATAGAATCCTAAAAATATCCTAAGCTAGCTGTGGTTCAATGGCAGCGGCGTCGGCAGAGTTTAACGGATGTTGAATGGTCAGCAGAATTGAAGTTCATTATTGTTGTTGATATTATTATTTATTGATCAGCTATAATGTCGATCAATTTTGGGAGTTGCAGCGGTTGTTTATTTATGTTATTCAACTTTAACAACAACATTGTTGCAATGATTGTTGTTATGTTGAAATAAATATTTGTTGTGTCAACTTTTAAGTTTATTGAACTTGCTGTTAAGAGTAATTTTTTTTCAGTTGAGAATATGTCTATGTGAAGTGTATGTCCAGGAAACTCAGGCATTGGAGTTTCTGTAATTGCTGGATTTGGAGGATGCCTATCATATTTTTCTTCCTTGCATACTTGGCATTGTTTTACCAATGTAGCTATTCTTTGTCTCATTTTAATATATTTCTGATAGTTGCAATTTGTTTTCCTGAGCGTTCCTATGAGCCCTGTTGTGAATCTGTAAAATTATCTCATCCTGGTCTGTTTCTTTTGTTAAGTCTTCTACCTTCATTTGAGTAAATCTGATTTTAAAAGACCTAAAATGTTTTGGATACAATCTTTGAATCTGTCCCATTATGTCTTCTGTCGTGTAGATTCCATTTATTACTGAAGGGTTTAAGTACTTTCTCAATATTTTTATTAGATCATCATCAGAATATGTTGGTCTATGGAATGTAGAGAATGGAATGGTAAACTTGTAGTCAGGAGGGTGTTCTTTGTAAATAAAAATTTGTTTTTTAAAAGCGTTTATCGGTACCTCAATGTTCGGAATAAGATTATGAGAAGAGCTTTGAGCACTGTTATTGAATAAATTTCATATTGTTTTGGTACTCGAGACAATGCATCAGCTACAATATTTTCTTTTCCTAGTTTATAGAGTAATTCCTTATTGTACTCATCCAGGTAAGACTTCCATCTTTTAATCGCTATTTCATCTTTAAAATTACAGTCATGTGTAAGTGGTTCGTGATCTGTATAAATTTTTACTTTAGAACCACCAGAGAAGAAGAATGCCGATGAGAAATGCACTGCGACCTTTGGTCTATTGCGCCTTCTCCTTACTCACATTGACTCGCCTAGACCCAGCCCATTAATAAAGTCCAGTAGACTTCCAGGCGGTAGCGAGGCAATGCGATCCCTATCCGGAAACAGTACTCCAAGGGCCTTAGATCTGCGTCTACAGACTGCTGTGCAGTCAAACAGCAGATGCTCCGGGGTTTCAGACTCCATGCCGCAGAAACGGCAGCTAGCGCAAGCTGATAGGCCCATGCTATACAGATGTCTGTTTAGCTTGCAGTGACCAGTGTACCATGCGACTAGCAGCCTGAGTTTGCTTCTGGGGAGGTTTATTACAATTTTGAACCTCTTCAGGTTGTAACCTCCCATTAGCAGTTTGGTGTGTCTCATACCATGAGCCTGTAGCCAATACACCTCTCTGCCTACTCTTTCTTCTTTACGTAGCAGCTCCTTTATGGTGTGGGGACCCACCCCCGTAAAGGGTTCGGGTCCTACCATTTTGGTGGAGGTCGCGGAGCTATACCTTTATGGCCAGGCACCCAGATCAGGTGTACCCGGATTTTATCCGCAAGGCTATTCAGCCTATCCCTACACTCCAGCACTAGAAGCGATTTGATTTCGTAAGAGGAGATCGCCTTTAGCGCGGCTTGACTATCGCTGAGAATGGCTATTCGCTCATTGCGATGAAGGTTTATTTCTATACACCGGCTTATGGCAAAAACTTCTGCCTGGAAAATGCTCGGGAACTCACCCATGGGTATGGGTAACCTTGCACTTTTTCCTGAGGTTAACCTTTTTGGTAGCACTATCCTTCGGGAGGAGGGCCAATGGTAGGTTGCCACTTATCCTTTCCATCCTCTGGGATGAGACTACCTTGCCTTTTCCCCACCCCTCTGCCGTTATTTGCAGAAGGGGTGTGTTTGGCTACCTGACCAATTACCAAGTGAAGCGGTGTAAGTTCAAGAAGAACCTCCAATGCTGCCGTTGGACAGGTGCGCATTGCGTCCGTCATGCAGACACAGGCCAGCCACTGTAGCTTTAATAGCTTAGTCCTAACCGATGTCTGCGACGCCACTGAGGCCCAGGCTACCGCCCCATACGTGATTATCGGTCTCACTATCATGGTATACAACCACCTGACTATCCTTGGCTTACAGCCCCAGGTCCTACCTGCCAGCCGATTGCACACCATTAAGGCTTTTGTCGCCTTGACCAAGGTCAGGTTTACATGCTGCTTCCACCTCAAGGTGGAGTCTAAAGGCAACCCTAAGTATTTGACACTGTTGGTCATTCCTATCTCACAGCCCCCCAGTGAGAGAGTCCAAAGGCCGGGTAGAGTCCTGGGCCTCGTAAACGGAATTACTGACGTCTTGGATGGGTTGATATTCAGTTCAACCTCCCTACTCCACCCCTTCGCTAGATTGAGACCTCTTTGGATCAAGTCGCAGAGAGTGTCTTCATATTTGCCTTTTGCTATAATTACAATGTCATCCGCATACCCTTGGCAGCGGATCCCATTGTCTGTTAGCAGTGTCAGCAGGTCGCCTACGACTAGACTCCACAGCAGGGGTTATAACACACCCCCCTGTGGGCAGCCTATTGTTGTGCCTAGACGAATTCTGCTATCTCCTGCTGAGGTCTCACCAACCTTTGTAGGTAATACGGCCTCTATCCATCTACGCACTGGTGCCGCCACATTCCTTTTCTCCAGTGCCCTGACTACACTCTTGTGGGATGTGTTGTCAAAGGCACCTTCGATGTCCAGGAACGCGCAAAGCATCACCTCCCCATCCTCCAGTGAACTCTCTATTTCAGAGGTCAGCTGGTACAGAGCAGTACTGGTAGATCTTCCCGTTCTGTAGGCATGCTGAGCCGCATGCAGCGGTGTGCTCTTCAGCGCCTTCGCCATTAAGATAACCTTTAAAAGTCTTTACTGCCCAACATATGGCTAACATTTCTTTTTTCGCTGTTTCATAGCCTTCTTCAGTTTTTGATAGAGTTCTCGATATAAACGCGATTGGTCTGTCAGATTGAGAGAGTACTGCTCCAATTGCATGATCAAAAGCATCTGTAGTTAATGGAAATTCTTTATTGAAATCGGGGTATTGTAGTATTACGTCATCGGATACTAATGCATTTTTTAGGTGCTCAAATGCTTTCTAGGCCTCATTATCTAGATGTATTATTTTTCTAGATGAAGCACTCTTTGATATGCGTCCATCTTCTCCCCTAAGTAGTGTCGTTAGTGGTTTAGCTATTGCAGCATAGCCCATTATAAACCTTCTATAATATCCTGATAGTCCAAGGAATGGTCTCAGTTCTTTAAAGTTTTTGGACATGGATAGTTGGCTATGGCTTCTACCTTTGCCAGATTCGTTTCTATTCCTTTGTCTGAGATAACAAATCCTAAAAATTCTACTTTATTTTTGAAAAACTCGCATTTGTCTAGTTGGCATTTAATATTGCCTTTAAGATTTTTGTAATGAGTTTCTTCATTTTAACTAAAGACAATAATATCGTCAATGTAAATATAACAAATATTACCTACGTGATCCCTTAGTATGTCATTAAGGGCGCGTTGGAATATTGAGGGGGCATTTTTCAACCCAGGAGGGAGTCTAGTGAATTCGTACTTTCCGTTATTCACGGAGAACGCTGTTTTTTCTATGTCACTGTCCTTCATGAGGATCTGATGGAACCCACTCTTGAGGTCTAACACAGAAAATATTTTATTGTTGCCTAACTGTGCAAGTACTCCGTTAATGTCTGGTATAGGGTATCTGTCCGCTATTTTGACACTGTTTAATTTTCTATAGTCAATTCCCATTCTGTATTTTTTTGTATTTGATGCATCTATTTTTTTGGGTACAATCCACACAGATAAATTGTAGGGTGATGGGAAGGTCGTATTATAATGTTATCTAAAAGTTCCTTAATTTGCTTGTTGGCTTCGTCTTTCAAAGCCATCGGGTACTGATAGAATTTTGAGTATACTGGTGTGCCTATACTTATGCGTATTTCGGCTTTAACGTTAGTGGTATAGGTCAGTATGTCATCGGGTTGTGCAAGGAGATTTGGATATTTTTTTAGCAAACGGTTTAATTCTTTTTTTTGACAATTTGTAAGATGATCTAATATGCATTAATTGCACCTCTTTCGATGTCAATAATTGCACCTAGTTCCTTCAAACTGTCATTTCCTAATATTCCGTCAAATATTCTGAGCGTGGGTAATAAAAAGAATTTAACTATTGATTTTGGATCATTAATCAAATTAGCCATTTTGTAATGGGTTATTTTTATTTTACCTCCTACGAATACTGCATTAAATGGGGTTTCATTCTGTAGTGGATTCTGTACAAATTTTGGCCAAATATAATTTCTATTGGATCCGGTATCAATCAGTATTTTAAGCATTTGTCCGCTCCTCACCTTACATTTGAAGTACGGAAGTGAGGAGTCAGTTATTCTAAAAAATTAAGATAAATAGAATCGGATTGCTGTTCGCGATCACTATTTTCAATAACTTCGGTATAGTCGTTAAGTGTTTTATCGTAATCTGTCTGTTCTTCTTGTTCTGAGATTGTTTGGTGATAATCAGTCATAATTGGTACTGGTTCTTCTGTGCCTGTTTGCTGGTAAGTATCTGTCTGAATATTAAAATTCCTTTGTCGTTTGGCTATCTCGGCAGTGCGCATATGTGGTCTTTTACCTTAATCAAATTGTGGTCGATTCATGTAGTTAATCTGCTTAGTTTGTTTACTTCTGTCAATGTCCATCGGTTCTGGTCGTGGTTGTGGTTTGGCAACCATAGGACGAGATGGTTGGTATAATGGTCGTTGTACGTTATGGTTCTGTGCGAATTGGTTACCTACATTAGTAAAATATGGCCTTTGTTGTGGTTGTTCGAAAAAATTATTTAATTGTCTGGGACTCATAGATGGATTTTGCAGTGTGCTAATTCTAGGTAGAAGAAGTGGTCTAGCTTGAAAATATGAAAAGTGAGGTGTCGGAACCTGGCGTGGTACTAACGATGGTCTATTGGGTTGATTTCTAAAAATGTTTTGTGTTCCTCTATTTGACGCATGATTGGTACGGTATGCTTGATTTTCCAATTTCAAACATATCAAGAGCCTTATCCCTGTACAACTTTGTCATTAATTTTTCCGATTCTCTGCCTAATTCCATACACCCTATCTTATTAAGGATCAACGATAAATGTTTATAGACGGCCTGATGGAATTCTTCCACAGACTGGTTAGCACCTTGTGCTATGGTGGTTATTTGGTACTCTATCGTACCCAAGTCCTTTTATCTGCATAGTGTAGCATAAGGCATTTGGAGATGGCACTCCAATTTAAAGGTACGTTGTACGATTCTAACGCAGTGTCTGCGTTACCAGTTATTTTATTGCGAATGGTATGCAAAATACCAAAGTACTTTGGCGTACCAACTGTGCGTTCGTACGTTCTTAAAATTCTGTCTACACTTTTTTTCCATGAGCCAAACTCGGCTGGGTCACCGGAAAACTCTCTTAAACTTTTTACTATGTCTGGCACTTTGTCTAGTTTTCTTAAATTACTTAGGTGCTCTTGGTCAATTCCTTGACACTCTTCATTGGTAAAATCAAATGTTTGATTTTGAGTTTGTTGTAATGAAATCGATAATTATTCATATAACACTTGTCGAATGGCATTTGTTAAGGTTCTAAGTTGGGTCATACTTCTGTTGTTTTGAAATGTCGCTTGTCTTTGTAACTGTCTTTGTCGTTGGTGGGATTTTCTTTAATATCAATTAATGGAGGTCTAACTAAACTGTTTGGATTAGCCATCCGTTTTTTGCAAAATTTAATTTTGTATTTAATTGGAGTATTTTTACTACCATAAGTTTTTCCTGATTCGCCTTAATCAATAAATATCATTATTTTAATTTATTATTATTGTTTTTGAAAACCAGTAGCTGGTTTTACCCTTTTATCCTGGAGGGTCCTTTGGGTAGGAATCGCAGAATTGGGTTAAACTATACTACTTTTGCGTACAAAACTTCGTAAGTTAATTGTTTGCAAAAGTCATCGCTTTACCCCTTTTTTTAGAAATATATTATTTATGATTTTAATTGCTTCAAAAATGCAATTCGATATATGTATATATTTTTTTTTTAATAATTTCCACATTGCTTAATGATAGAATTTACAAATATCCAGATAATATTCACTATATAATTTTTTCAATATCTTCCACTTCCACTTAATTACGAGTAATATACTTTAATTTTTTTATAGAATTTCAAAATTTTCAGATAATATTCACTTTAAAATGTTACATTTGTAATTTAATATAGTAATAAGATTTTAAAAATGTTAAATTGTCACACTTAATTTTCACTTAAATCTAACTTACATTGCTAATTTTTGGTGTTGCTGCCCTTCTTGGTAGTCCGGATCTCTCCCGTTTGGTTCGTCTTTTCCCTACTAGGGATCCTGCAACTTACTCTTGAGTAGAATGTGTCCTGCGGGCTTGCCTTACAAGACTTGCAATCCACCGATGTCCAACGAAGTTCAACTTTTAAGTTTTATTAGCCTCGTTGGTCCCTGCTCGGGCGCCAGTTAAGTTCTTCTTTATTGAGTTTTTAAAAGAAACTGAAACATAGAATCTTAAAAATACCCTAAGCTAGCTGTGGTTCAACGGCAGCGGCTTCGGCAGAGTTTAACGAATGTTGAATGGTCAGCGGAATTGAAGTTGATTATTGTTGTTGATATTATTATTTATTGATCAGCAATAATGTCGATCAATTTTGGGAGTTGCAGCGATTTTTGTTTATGTAATTCAACTTTAACAACAACATTGTTGCATATTATTAAAATAAATACTTGTTGTGTCAACTTTTAAGTTATTGAACTTTAACAACTACATTGTCGCATATTGTTGAAATAAATACTTGTTGTATTAACTTACATATATGCACATACGGGCGCATATAAATATATTCAATATATACCGGAAGAAATACCCAATCGACATTGGGTACAAATTTTATATCAATAAATACATGTAGTAAAAGACACTTGTTGTAATAAAAAACACTTGTTGTAATAAAAAACACTTTATTCACTTACAATCACGTTTATGGAAACAATTCAAAGTACATATGTAGATGCTTATATATTAATCGGCCACTTAGAACTACTAAACTACCCGGCGCAACAGTTTGACGACTGATCGTTGCGCACGCCTCTGTGTATCTTACTTGACTGTGCATACCTTGTCCGTTTTTCCTATTTCGTCCTCTGTCCGTTCGTTTCATGTTCTGTCGTTCCTCGCCTGCGTAGAGTTGCCACCTACCCCGATATCCCATTCCTACAATCGGCCACCCTGACACCTTATTCGACCTCGAATAGCTAGCGCCATGGCTTCATATTTTCAGCTATGGTTGTTGTTCTAAGCGGGCCCTCGTGGTTACCCACTTTCCTCACCTCATATCTACCGTGGTTTAGCTTGGCGGCTACCCTATACGGTCCTAAATATTTTGGCCTTAGTTTCATAGCGGTCCCGAACTGAGTCTTTTTGATCGCAACTAGATCACCGATGTTGTAGCTAACTTCTTCTTTCCTATTTTTATTGAAAGTTCTACAGTTTTCGTTTTGTATTTTATTTATATTTTCTTGAGCACTTTGTCTTACTAAGTCTCGTTCGGTATCTAGCTCTTCTATTGTTAAATCGTCTAATATTTGTCTCAAATCTGGGTAATCGTTTACCCGCATATCTAACCCGGTGAGAATTTTAAAGGGCGATGTTCTAGTGCTGCGCGGAACAGTGTTATTTAAAACTTGTTGTATCTTCGGCACCTGATTGTACCACTGGGTGGGGTTGCTTTGACACTTCTTAGCTATAATTGGAATGACCGTTCTGTGTACGCGCTCCACTTGCCCGTTCCCGCGTGGTACTCCTGTTGCGATTAAAAAATGTTGTATGTTTTCTTTGCTACAATAGTCCCTGAAGCTATTAGACGTGAATGCTGCCCCTCTATCGGTTACTACTCGTTTGGGGTTGCCAAATATCGAAGCCTGTCTCTCCAGCCTATCGATCACCTCATCCACCCCCGTAGACTTTGTAGGGTATAACCATGTAAACTTGGAAAACCCGTCCACTATTACTAGAATGTGGTTATATTTCTTGCGTGTTTCGGTTAATGGCCCGACGTGATCAATGTGATAGGTCCCTAGCGGCTCACATGCTTTATCTATTGGATGCAAAAACCCTTCCTTTTTGCCTCTTTTTGCGTCTACGATTATGCATTCCACGCATCCCTTTACAACTTTTGCTACCTTTTCTGTCAAATCTGGTATATAGTAGTTTTTCTCTACAAGTTCCTGTGTCTTTTTCCGAGCAAAATGATTCTGATCGTGTGCTAGTTTAATTATCTCTGTTTCCATGCTGGATGGTACTACGAGCAGTTCTTTTATGGTGTCACAATAAACTATACCGTTCTTCAAGAAGAAATTCTCATAACTTCCTGTTTCCAGGATCTTCTTCACTGCTCTAATCCACGTATCTTGCTCTTGCGCCTCTCTCAGTCTAACTGTTAGTGAATCTTCGGCTAATAAACAATAAACGCGACTCAGTGCATCCACGTGCCTCATACGCGACCCCGACCTGTGTTCAACTATGTAGTCGTATTCTTGCAGATACATAGCCCACCGCATAACCCTATCCGGGACATCTCTCTTCTTAACCGTCATGGCGAAAGCGTTGCAGTCGCTAACTATCTTGAACTTCCTATCTTTAAGGTATACGTTCCATTTCTGCAATGCCTTAATTACTGCTAAAACCTCTAGCTCGAATGCGCTATACTTTTCTTCCGCCCATGTAGTTTTGCGGCTCATATATTCAACAGGGTGAAACAATCGATCCTCTGAATCCCTTTGCAACAAGACCGCTCCAAAACCCTGTTTAGAAGCGTCTGCGTGTACTTCCGTTTCCGCAGAAGGGTCAAAAAGTTTTAATGCCGGTGCGTTAATCAATGCTTTTTTCAACTCTTCTACAGCTAATAACTGTTCTACGCCCATTTTGAAAGCTTCATCCATCCTGAGTAAGTCTGAGAGTGGTTTGGCTATTATGGAATAGTCTCGTATAAAACGCCTAAAAAACGATGTTAATCCTAAAAACCTCTGTATTTCCTTTTTACTTGTCGGTATAGGAAAGTTTCGCACGGCCCTGGTTTTCTCTACTGACGGTAAAATTTGACCGTTCTCCAGGATGTACCCCAAAAAATTAATTTGCCTCTTTATGAACTGACATTTCTCCCACTTTATCTGTAACCCATGTTCGCTAGCCTGTCTCAGTACCCTACGTAGTTTTACCAACGATTCGTTCTCATTCTTGGCGGGAATAACGATGTCGTCCATGTATATGATAATCGTATCATCTTCGAGCATATTCTGAAAAACTGCTCGAATAAACCTGCAAAACACTGCCGGTGAGTTGGTAATACCAAATGGTACGAAACAGAATTCAAATTGGCCGCTGTGGGTGACAAACGAAGTATACTTTCGCGAGTCAGGTTCGACTGGGACGTGATAAAACCCATTTTTTAGGTCGAGGGTTGTGAAAACTTTCGCGCCCTGCAACTTATCTAACACTTCGTCTACAAGGGCCATCGGGAAGTTGTCCCTAACAATTCTCTCGTTAATTTTGCGAAAATCGCAACAAAACCGCTTTGTCCCATCTTTTTTCTTCGTCAGTACCACAGGTGATGCATATTCCGAAGTGCTGTATTGTATAATCCCCTCTTCTAGCATGGCTTGCACCTGTTCATCTATGTAACGCTGGTCTTCAACTGACGTTCGACGTGGACGCTGCCACACGGGCCTATCATCCGATAGAATAAGCTTCATCTGCACCGGTGCGCTTGACGGCTTTCCGGGCATGTATGTATTAACTAGGCGCTCTACTTCCTTGGCAATACTTCCATCTAAATGCGATACGTCGATTCCCTTCGACTTCTCTTCTGGTCCTTCATTCTTGGCTAGACACAACGCTTCAAACTCTCTCAAGAAACCATTACCCCATTCTACGCTGACACCTTCCCTGGAAACTTCACCCTGGGCTAATCCTGTCAACTCCACCGACTTACGGTGCGAAACCCTCATCTCGGTCTCAACCTCTTCAGAGCTGCCACCCTGGCACTCCGACTCTGCCTTGCTAACCTTCCCACCGGTGTCGTCACTACCCGGTGCTACTCGAGTACTCGTTTTCTTGAACGTTACTGTCCCTTGCCTAAAAACCAGTTCCACGTCCTTGAGGACATCGCTTCCTATTATGGCAGCGTACGGTATATCGCGTTCTCTTACTACGTGGAAAGTAATTTCCAACACCACCTCGTCGATCTCGATTTCAACGTCAAAGCAACCCAATGTCGTGAGTTGCCCCTTGCCTATTCCATACAATTTCCGCTTCTAAGCTCGATGTCACCTAACATCAAGAGGGTATCATATCTCATTATACATGAGTCGCAGCCTGTATCTACTAGCGCACTAAAAGTAACGTTATTAATTGACACGTCGATAAATATTAGGCTACTTTTCCGTTTGCTCCCCTTGTGGTGGCCTAACGTGTTTACTCGCTCACCTTTAACCATTGTGCAATTCTTGGCAATATGGCCTCTTTGCCTACATTTAAAACATATTGCATTACTGGGTCCTGACCCAGGACATTCTCTGGCAAAATGACCTTCTTTGTCGCATTTGAAACACTTGTTCCTTTGTGACATCCCTTCACTAAAATTTTTCCCTGACCCTGTCTGAGGCGTGGACACTCTGTTTGACGACGTTGGTCCCCCTCTAATTTTTTCGTAAACTCGGATCTGTTCTTTTAGTTCCTTTATGCTTTTCGCCTGGTACAACATAGCTTTACTTGCCCTCGTGTCTGGTACTCCCTCTACAAAATATTCCACAATACTTTTTTCATCGAGATTGATAGGTTTCCCTATTTCTATCAGTGCGTACAAATATTCGTAGATGCTTTCCCTAGTTTCCTTTCGCCTGTTTCTCAACGCGCGGTGGATTTCAGAGGCGCACAACTTTTCGCCGAACTCTTCTAACAATGCATCTTTTAGATTCTTCCAGTCTCTGCAACCTACTAAGCCACGAGCGAACGATTTAGCCGCACCTTTAAGCAATTGTTTCGCATACACATACCTCTGTAGGCCACTCCAACCTACAGTGTCGGCAACATCTTCGAATTCATCCACCCAGTGATTCACTCCGCGCGTACCATCGCCAGAAAATGGCGAAACACTATCCTCTATATCGCGCAGTGTAAACATCGCTCTTTGCCTACCTAAATTATCAGTCGGAGCATTTTCGTAAATTGAATTTGTCGATTCATTTTCACTAAGAGCATCTTCACCTGCTTCTTCTTCCCCTTCAAAAACCATGTGCTGTAGCAATCGCAGCTGCAGTTCTTTCTTCCTACCGACAACACTTAAATTAAGTTCCCTAAGCTTTTCTTTCAGCATCTCCACCGTCATTGCCCTAATCGTGTCGGTATCCATCTTACAAAACAAAACTTACACTTATAGTATGAACAATATTGACCTGAGAATATAATTTTTAACTACTTGTCCGCAGTGACATACATATGTAATTTCAATCAAAATAACTTAGGATAAATTAGATATAACCAATATAAATAAGAGAAAACAAATACCCACAATTTCCACGACTACTTCTATTTACGCTACTCCTCGCCGTCGCTAATTTGCTGCTGCTGCCTGTTATGTTGTCCTCACTGCTATGCCTGCTGCTGTACCAAGTAGATGCACGCTTACTCTCGCTATGTACTTGATCGATGCTTTGACTTGCGCCGTTTATCGGTACATGTGTATGTAAAAGCGTCTCAGGGTTTATACGTTGCTGCCTGTTGTGTTGTTCTCGCTGCCTGTTGTGTTGTTCTCGCTGCTATACCTGCTGCTGTACCAAGTAGATGCACGCTCACTCTCACTATGTACTTGATAGACGCTTTGACTTGCGCCGTTTATCGGTACATGTGTATGTAAAAGCGTCTCAGGGTTTATACGTTGCTGCCTGTTGTGTTGTTCTCGCTGCCTGTTGTGTTGTTCTCGCTGCTATACCTGCTGCTGTACCAAGTAGATGCACGCTTGCTCTCACTATGTACTTGATCGATGCTTTGACATGCGCCGCTTTTCGGAATATAAGACACACACAAATTCACATAAAGAGTACGCAAACGTTGCTGTCTCTTTCCCGCTAAAGTCTTTTTGGCACTTTCGTTCTGATGCTTTCGATTCGTCTTTTCCACTTTTAACGGTGACTACTTGGCCAGACACTTGTCTGAATGACTGTCTATTCACCGGTAAAACGGTACTGTGTCCGTTGGAGCACCCAAAATCCCGGGAATGTTCGAATTTACGTACAGCACGTACACCGCGTTTTCACTGCACTTTATTCAGCAAATTTTCTGATTTTGTTTTTGCGCAAATCAAATTGTCTTTGAATGCGTTGCTTTTCACATGCGTTTATTTGCGAGCGCGTTAATTTGTCAACTGCGTACTTTGCCAATATCACTTTTATTTGCCTGCGGGCCTGCGTAATAGTTTTTTCCTCTTTTTTACTTAGCACCGCACTTGTTCACAATTCCCGAACAAGCCCCCAAGTTGTAGTAAAAGACACTTGTTGTAATAAAAAACACTTTATTCACTTACAATCACGTTTATGGAAACAATTCAAAGTACATATGTAGATGCTTATATATTAATCGGCCACTTAGAACTACTAAACTACCCGGCGCAACAGTTTGACGACTGATCGTTGCGCACGCCTTTGTGTATCTTACTTGACTGTGCATACCTTGTCCGTTTTTCCTATTTCGTCCTCTGTCCGTTCGTTTCATGTTCTGTCGTTCCTCGCCTGCGTAGAGTTGCCACCTACCCCGATATCCCATTCCTACATACATATAACAAAAGAGGATTTTTGTAACACAGAAAAATTGTACAAAAGTGTATTGTCACGTAAGTAGATACGCTAATTGCTTCAAAATCCACATTGGCAGAATTGCGTATATAATATATTCAAAGTCCACATTGGCATATTCCCGCAATACCCCTTGATTTTTGACCAACAAAAACAAGCAGGATTGTGTAAAAAACCAAAGCGTAATACATATGTATGTGCATACATGCATATGTATAAAGTGCAGTGATCTCTAATACGAGCGCTCATTAGCACATAATAAATAAAACATCCACCTATAGGTATACCATATAGGACATTTGGACATACAAAATATATAAGACAAATATATATTGAAAAATAAAATATATAAAATACTTCCGGTCAACAATAAATAATTAAATCAGATTTAAGCGATATTCTATATACGTGTAATATT
Source organism: Bactrocera correcta (assembly GCA_027475135.1). Classification (NCBI taxonomy): domain Eukaryota; kingdom Metazoa; phylum Arthropoda; class Insecta; order Diptera; family Tephritidae; genus Bactrocera; species Bactrocera correcta. The sequence goes on from CM050326.1 coordinate 24,522,974, forward strand.
TTTTTGGATTTGGAAAACTCTTATTTATTTAAAAGAGTTCACGTCTAAACATTTCGTTCAAAACTCTTATTTACTTAAAAGAGTTCTCTTCTAATCATATAAATACATACATATAAGAAAATATTTTTTGACATCTCGGACGTTTTGATTCATTCTATACATCTTTTAAATGAGCTCAGACTCGAAGGAATCTAAAACAACTCAGTTGCTAAAAGTTCCAAAGATGATTTCAGAAGAAAAAAGTACATGTACACCGGTAGAAGCTACACGCTCAAAGCAAGGTGCTACAAAACTAAAGAGGGGTAAAGTTATTTCTTATAAAAAATTCATTGCTGAGAGTGACAGTTTGATACGATACTGCACTCGATTTTTATCTTCACCGAGCTGCATATGACGCAATCGTAGAATCTGATGATTCAGATCTACCAGAAAAATTTAAATCCTTGGCTTACACCAAGTATAAACACTGCCTAGACCAGTTCGAAGACACAAAAGAAATGATTTCTGATCAACTAAAGCTATTAAGAGCAATCGCACCGACTCCACAACCGAGAGTAGAGCTGCCACAAAGACAAGCCCAAGAGGCAAGTTCAGGCATTCACCTTAAAGTGCCAGTATGCGATACAGATTTATTCCATGGTGGTTATGAACAGTGGCCGTTCTTCCGGGACATGTTTATAGCTGTGTACATAAACCATCCTAAATTATTACAAGCGCAGAAATTGTATCAACTCAGATACAAAACCAAAGGTCAGGCAGGCGTAATAGTCAAACAATTCGCTCTCAATGACGAAAATTTTAATTTTGCTTGGGAAGCTCTAAAAGCACGTTACGAAAACGAGATAATATTGGTCGACAAGCAAGTGACGATAGTAATGAATTTACCAAAAATTCAGAAAAAAACCAGCGAAGAATTCATAAAGCTTCAATCCACGGTTTCAAATTGTTTGTCGGTTTTATCGACACAGAATATTCCCACAATAATTGGGACCCCATTCTGGTAAATATATGCACATCCGTATTACCAGAAAAATAGTTACTTTTGTGGGAGCAATCGCTCTCATCACGAAGAAAGTGCCCAACGTGGAAGCATAAGAAGGAATTTCTTACTACCCAATATGAAATTGCAGAAAGGGTAGATAAAAAACTAGTCAGAACAAAAAACCTTCAAAACGACCTCAATAGAAGCTTCAATAGACCCAAAGCAAGTAGCAACAATAATTTAAAGAGAAGCTTTTTCAAAAATTAATCGTTCACATCCGAACGGTATAAACAAACGTCATGCGAACTTTGTAGAGGAGGTCACAAGCTAAAATCCTGCGAAAAATTCATAAAAATGAATGTTAGCGATCGAAACAGTTTTGTACGAACTAAAAAACTATGTACCAACTGTTTGTCACATGCGCATACGCTTAAAGATTGCGAAAGCATATTTAACTGCGTTTACTGCCTTAAAAGACATCATTCTATGTTATATATAACCAATTTTTCCAACTCACCCCCAAACAATGCAAACGTAAAACGAGCAACAGGCTTAGCAGCCACAACAAATTCTGAAAACTGCCAAGAAGCACCATGCTGCTCAAAGGCGTTGAAAACCCAAACGCTTCATAGCGAAAATCACAGTAGGGTACTATTACCCACAGCAGTAGTCTCCATCGGACACCGTGGAGAACTGTTTAAACTCAGAGCCTTAATAGACCAAGGATTACAACGATCATTTATAGCGTCTAGGGTACAAAACAGGCTACAGTTACCAACAAAACTGGAAAATTTTGAAATCACGGGAATGGGCGGAAGAGTTGTTCAAAACTCAAATAAAATCTGCCCCATTACAAACATAAGCTATTGTCTAACCGCAATTAACCAATATGCTACCTAGCTATCATATAAATAGCAAGCATTGGCAAAAGGTTTCACACCTAAAGCTGGCAGACCCAAACTGCAACACCCCCGCTCAAATAGATCTTCTATTAGGCAGCGATCTCATACCACAGATAATACTCGAAGGTATTGAGAAAATTACTAATACACTTCTGGTGCAAAATACCATTTTCGGATGGGTCCTAAGTGAACTAGTTGCGGAACCAGTTACAACATTGACAACTCGAGTTGAGGAAGTCTCAAATGAGTACCTCAATTCACAATTGAGAAAATTTTGGGAACTAGAAGAGCGTATGTAGACGATATTCTGTATGGAAGTCACACCCTTCCACAAGCATAGGAGGCCTTATCACAGGTAATAAAAGCCCTCAAATCCGCAGGGTTTCCTTTAAAAAAGATTACGGCAAATCACCCAAATATACTCAAAAATATTCCAAACGAAAATTTGTTGGACACTAATTTCCTTATATTCGAAAAGGAAAGTACAACAAAAACCTGGGCATCCAATTGAATGCGATATCGGACCAGTTCTCATACACGACAGAGTCTATATCCGAATTATCAACCATTACAAAAAGACAGATTTTATCCACGGTGGCAAAACTTTTCGACCCCGCAGGATGGCTTTCGCCAATTATGACACAAGCGAAAATCTTAATACAAGAATTATGTCTAGATGGAACCGACTGGGATGAACAATTGAAACCTCTTCGCTTAGAAAAATGGTCCCAGTTCGCAAACCATTTGAATGATATTTCTCAGATACAAATTCAGCGTTGGGTAAATTACTCCCCCGATCACAAACTTGAATTACATGGCTTCTGTGACGCCTCTGAAAAGGCATACTGCGCTACTATTTATGTGTGCACGCAAAGTGACACCACGACCACAAGCCACTTATTAGAAGCAAAAGCAAAGGTGGCACCTTTAAAAACTATAAGTCTCCCACGACTTGAGTTATGCGGCGCACTACTACTTTATAAATTAGTAGCCATGGTGCAAATGCATTTAAACATGACAAAATGCAAACTATTATATATATGTGATCCGATTCAGAAATTGCACTAGCCTGGTTGGAAGAACCACCACATGCATGGAAGACGTATATTTCCAACCGAACGTCTCAAATACTTGACCTAGTGGGATCAGCCACATGGCGTCACGTAGCCAGTGCTGACAATCCTGCCAATCTAGGTACAAGAGGGTGCAAGCCACTGCACCTTGCCACTACCATCCTCTGGTGGAATGGCCCCCGATGGTTGAAAGAATCTCCTGATTCTTGGAAGACGTATATTTCCAACCGAACGTCTCAAATACTTGACCTAGTGGGATCAGCCACATGGCGTCACGTAGCCAGTGCTGACAATCCTGCCAATCTAGGTACAAGAGGGTGCAAGCCACTGCACCTTGCCACTACCATCTCGGTGCAAGCCACTGCATCTTGCCACTACCATCCTCTGGTGGAATGGCCCCCGATGGTTGATAGAATCTCCTGATTCTTGGCCACAATTTCCCATACGCATCATTATCGCCCAGAAGGTCGAAAAATCGCCACCTTTCACTATTGGATGATACCGACATCCTTGAACGATTTTCATCGTTTCTAAGACCTCTCAGAGTATTTGCTTATATGTTCAAATTTATAGAGCAACTCAAAAGCAAAATCAAGTCAATCACATAATTTCCCATGAAACACAGTGACGCACCTGGAGTTACAAAAGGCAAAGATCGCACTAATAGCATACACACAGGCGCGCTACTTCAGCCGCGATATATCACTACTAAGAGAATCGAGGCCGATTGATAAAAAGAGCTCACTCTTAGTTCTAAACCCATTTCAGGACACGAAAGGCCTGCTTCGTGCCAATGGTCGGCTTGCTAATTCGAGCATAACATATAACGGACGCCATCCCATAATAATTCCAGAGGTCACCATTTGCCACATTGTTTCTCATTGTTTCTTGATTCTGCTGGGCCTTTCCAGGTAAAGGCGTCTATGTTAAGGTTTCCCACTCTCATCAAAGGCTATGTGGATGATTTTGTATGTTTCACGACAAAGGCAGTACATCTTGAGCTATGTAGTAATCTGACGATGGGTACCCATCAAAGATCATGAGCGATAATGGCAAAACTTCATTGGAGCCACAGAAAAGCAATTTATGGATTTCCTTAAACAAGTGTCACCCGACATCGTACAAAAGTACGCCCCTCAAGGTATCAATTGGCAATTTATACCCCCAAGCGCTCATCATATAGGCGGTTTATGGGAATCAGCTGTAAAAAGCTTCAAATCTTATTTCAAATTCAATTACGAAGAGTTCACGACGTTATAAAATCGAATTGAAGCCGTTCTCAATTCACGGCCACTCACAGTACTATCGCAGGACCCCTCAGCTTTCACCGCCTAACTGCAGGGCGAAGAGTTCACGACGTTATAAAATCGAATTGAAGCCGTTCTCAATTCACGGCCACTCACAGTACTATCGCAGGACCCCTCAGCTTTCACCGCCTAACTGCAGGGCATTTTCTAAAAGGAGCACCCATCCTGGCCATTCCTGAGCCAGGCATGGAGTCGCTATCCCTATTAAATCGATGGGAACGAATTTAAATTCTCCATCATGATTTCAGCCGCCGCTGGAAGGACGAGTACATAAAGGATCTCCACAAAAGATACCGTTTGAAGACTCCTGAACAAGCGCCTAAACTTGGAGACTGCGTCCTCATTCATGATGATTGTCTACCCCTACTGAGTGGCGGCTTTACCGTATAGAAAAGCTACATTATGGCTCCGACGATCACATACGCGTCGTGGATCTCCGTACGCAAAACGGAACACTAAGCAGACCTCTCGTGAAGCTGTGCTTTTTACCAACCACCGACGACCGCGAATCCGAAAACCGAAAAAACCAAACCGATACTGTCGCAATATAATAAAATCACTAAATTTAACACTAGAACGAGAAATACTGGAGGATGGCGCCGAGCCTCTTTTGTTCTCTATCCGTGCGCATACACGTTTCGACATCGCGATCGCTGATAAACACACTAACGAACTTCCAACCGTACCAACTTCATTTGTTTAAAAGTTCCTTCGAATTCATTAAAGGTGAGTGCCGGTAGTGCTTATTTTACAAAAAAATGTACAGACAACATTAAAAAATTAAATAAATTTTTATTACCATTTGAAGGACACCCAATCAAGAATATGTTCATAACTATAGGAGTACTTGTAGTCCTAGGATTAAGTACATTTGTAATATTCAAACTATATACAATTTATCAAAAAAACTGTATATCTGAGAAACTACAACGCTACCATAGAATGTGTAGGAATGACTCATCTACCCAAGACTCAAGTATAGATCAGGAGATCTATTTTTCACAAGAGAGGGGAGAGTTAATACTTTAACATTTAACCACGCCTTTGCTCGACTGAACATAGCACCAGCTAACGACAAGTGTAGCATGATATCACTACAGAACTTTTGGTATTGTTCAACGGCAGTTTACACAGCCATATTAGTTTGCGGGGATACCAAATTCAAACATCGCGGCATAAAAGCAGCTCCTTTTCGTGCTGTCAAAGGTAGTGTTGAAATCCACGAAGAGTTGGTGTGTGTCGAGTGTCGGGTCTTTTCCAAGATTTCGGGCATGGTGAATATCAAGTCGGTTGTGGATTTTCCAGGTCTAAAGTCACACTGATAAGGTCCAATCAGTTTGTTGACGGTGGGCTTTAATCTTTCACACCATACGCTTATCCCACCGAAGTGGGCGCAGATTGTGGGGTCTCCGTTTTTGTGCATTGTGCAGAGCACATTTAAATTCCAATCGTTGGGCATACTTTCATCCGCTGCTTTGTTGTTTTCCAGGCGGATAATTGCTATTCGAACTTCTTCACGGTCGGGCAATGGAACATCTGCTCCATCGTCAACGATTGGGGAATCGAATTCGACTTCTCCTGGCATTGTGCGTTCACTGCCATTCAGCAGGTTGGAGAATTGTGCCCTCCATAATTTAAGTACGCTCTGGGAATCAGTCAATAGATCACCTCTGGGGGTTCTACAAGAGAATGCTCCGGTCATGGTCGCTGCATTTTTTCGTGGAAATTTCGAGCATTAACCCTGTCGGCTAGCTTGTCAAGCTCTTCATACTCACACATTTCGGCCTCCCTCGTTTTCTGTCCGCAAATTCGTCCCGCTTTCCCCTTTAACTCTCGGTATCTATTCCATACCGTTCATGTTGTGATCGAATGCAACGTTACGAGGTAGGCAGTCTGTTTTATCTCCACTGCGAAACTGCACTCCTCGTCCTCCAAGTTATACAGAGTTGTTGACGAGGCCTCTCAGAGAGCAGGAGTTCAAGTCGAGTAGAAAATCGTTCGGCTGTGTGTTGTGATTGTCGATTTTTGATGTCAAACCTTCCTTGTGTTTATTGACGGGCTTTTTTTGTTGCACACAGGCGGGTGCGAATCTTGCAACAAGATAGTGGTCCGAGTGGATGTTAGGACCTCGAAGTGTACGCACATCCAAAATACTGGAGTCTTGTCTATCGTCTATCAAAAAATTTAAAAAGGTGGGCGTAGCCTTGCCCTCTAAAATCTACATATCTCCTAAAACACTAAAGCTACAATAACCAAATTTGATCACCAAAAATATTATAAGAACTCTCCATATAACGATACTGTTAAAAACTACTAAATAACTAAATACATGCGTCAAAGACACTAACTTTTATGAGAGCACGTGTTAAAATTAGAGGATGGAGTCATGTGTAGAAGTTCACGAAAGTGAGGAAAATTCTTTGATCGCCATTCACTTGGGAGCGGCCAGAAACGATTCTTTTACATATGACTCAAGCAGCTCACGGCTTCCGGTCTTTGACCAAGTATCCTCTGGGTAGCCTAAGAACATGCGTTTGAAGACGAGCTAAAGTGAGAAGGCGAAACAACTCCCTGCATAAGGTTATGCGCTGGGTTTGAGACCCGCCACGTAACAAAAAAACACTCCAATGAAAAAACAACAACAGTCTCGGATGAGAGGCCCCCCTTTTGATGACGACCATGGCAAACGAAATAAGGACTACGAAATGAGGGCATGCACCTGGAATGTCCGGTTCCTTAATTGGGAAGGTGCCGCTGCCCAGCTGGTTGATGTCCTCGTAAAAACAAAGGCTGACATCACCGCCGTCCAAGAAATGCAATGGACGGGACAAGGACAGAGACGAGTAGGTCCTTGTGGGATTTGTTACAGTGGCCATATAAAAAAGCGTAAAATTGGTGTGGGATTAGTGGTAGGAGAGAGACTCCGTCACCGAGTACTATCATTCACTTCGGTGAAGGAACGTCTAGCCACAATCCGCTTCAAAGCGAGGATCTTCAACACATCGCTGATTTGCGCCCACGCCCCGACGGAAGGAAAGGACGATGTGACCAAAGATGCCTTCTATGAGCGCTTAGAGCACACCTACGAGTGCTGCCACCGCCACGATGTCAAAATCGTGCTTGAGGACTTTAACGCCACGGTGGGCAAAGAAGGTATCTTTGGTACGACGATCGGTAAATTCAGCCTCCACGAGGAAACATCCTCAAATGGGTTGAGGCTGATCGACTTCGCCGGCGCCTGAAATATGGTTATCTGTAGTACTAGATTCCAGCATAACAAGATTCATCAAGCCACCTGGCTGTCTCCGGATCAAAAAACTACCTACCCGATCGATCATGTTGTGACAGATGGAACACGTGGGCTTCGAGGTCCTAACATCGACTCGGTCTACTATCTTGTTGCAGCCAAGATTCGCACCCTCCCTAGTGCGGCAAAAATTTATTTTCTGCCATCTAAAAATATTCAAATTTGTTTTTGTAGCAAAAATTGGTCATTTTTAACCAGTGTTGCCTACTCAAATTTTGTAAATTCAGCTAAATGTACGAAATTTTTGTACAGTACATTACTAATTTGCATTAACAAGAGTCAAATGCACTAGTTAAGTCAAATTAAACCGGATAATGCAAATTAGCGCAGTCGTCTATCAGGGCTGTTATCTTATTAACAGCATAGATGTAGCAATATTTCGCCACACAAAAATGACACTTGTTAATCTCATTACCGTGCAGATTTGAAGCTAATCGATCAAAATCTTCGTGTGCGAAGTTGGGAAATTTAGTACATTTTTACAGCTGATTTAGACACCAAAAAGAAAAAATAAACAAAAACTATTTTAATAAACAAATTAATAAAAAGCTATGCAGCACAATTAACCTGGCAATCGACTTCTCAAATCGCGTTCATTATTTCCATTAAATGAAAAATATTTAAAACGACGAATTTTATAATAAAATATGGTACGACATTAAGATTTGACAGATAACACAGTGATATACTTTAAAATACCTGGGTGATGTTATTTTTTTGTAGGTCTTGTCCACAAAAATCAGAATACAATTTTGCAATTTGCCAAACATCCCCAAAATCTCGACGTAAGCTTAGAAAAGGAATGGATTTATTTAATTTAAAAACGTTTTAAAGGAAACTCTTAATAAAGCTTTTGCACAACAAACGAATGCTTTTTTTTCGAAACTCGCTAAAAAGTTTGCCGAGTCATTTAACTGTTTATAAAAACGAAATTTTTGCAAAAATTTGCAACAAACTTAATTTACCAATAAATATAATTTTTTGGTTTTGATTTTTACCCAATGTTGACATCTTTATAACTTTATATTGTAATAGCCCTGACAGACGAGCAAAATAAATGCGCCTCACGCAACGCTATTACCTATTGAATTTTTATGGTGACAGACGGCAGACTTGTGCATTTACACAGCCGATAGTGAAATTTGTTTATCCAAACAAAAAAAAAAAAAAACAAGGAGAAATAAAAATTAATTAGAAAAATTAGAAATTTTGGTATTTTTGGAAAATCAATATAAATTTAACGAAAAAAATGATTTATTATTAACTACGTTAAAAGATAATAGAGTGAAATTAAAAGCAATAATTGATTGTAATGCGGAAAAAGTGTGCGATATATTAAGAATATTGGAAAAATGGATAGCAAGCTGTGCGTTGTTTATTTTCTGCCATCTAAAAATATTAAAATTTGTTTTTGTTAATATATTTGCATATAATTTAATTAGCAATATTAAACTGCAGAGTTTGCGAGAGAAAGGTTCTGCGAAAGATTTACGGTCCTTTGCGCATTGGCCACGGCGAATATTGCATTCGATGGAACGATGCGCTGTACGAGATGTACGACGACATTGACATAGTTTAGCGAATGGCTAGGTCATGTTCCCCGGATGGACGAAAACACTAAAGCTCTGAAAGTATTCGACGCTGTACCCACCGGGGGAAGCAGAGGAAGACCTCCACTCCGTTGGAAGGACCAAGTGGAGAAGGACCTGGCTTCGCTTGGGATATCCAATTGGCGCCACGTAGCGAAAAGAAAAAACGACTGACGTACTGAGTCAACGGCTATAATCGCGTAAGCGGTGCCAACGCCAATTAAGAAGAAGAAGAAACTGCTTACCTTTGAGGCTGTAAACGCAAAAGAGGCGATAGACTTCAAGCGACATCAGTCAAAAAATAGCAATAATCGGCCATTTTTGAGCAGGGTTGCCTACTAAAATTGGTAAATTCAACTAAATGCACGAAATTCTTGTGCATTACAAATTTGCATTAACATAGGTCAAATGCGTGAGTAAATGTAAATTAAACCCGCTAATACATATTAGCGCTGTCGTCTGTCAGGGCTATAAGTGAACGTGTTGTTTATCTTTTGTTGCGATTGCTATTAACTTTTATAAAAATCGTGGTAAAGTAAAACTAAAATATGCGACAAACCTAATACCATTTTCAGACCGAAAATTTTAAGGGATTAGATTACATTTAAGCCCTTCACTAATCAGGCCGTTCTCACTGCCGTTGGAAAGATTAAAAACAGGTGTTTTTACCATTCAAGAATTCACATCGCATAATATTTATTAAAAAAAACATTGTCATATAGTATTTTGAAATAAAAGCCGTCTTCTTCTAAATATTTTCCATATAATTCAAATAATGGACGCATTTTTTTTATTTGGGAAGACGATTTTCAAGTGAAATTACATTCATTGCTTTAAAAAAAATTTGTTTACATTTTGTTATCTTTGTAGTGTCTAAATCAGCTGTGATAATGTAATAGATTTCCAATGCTGACAAGTGGATGGCGCAAAATCAGAATCGCACAGAGAGATTTAGCGTCGATCAGTTTCAAATCACTTCGATGAAGTGAATTTGAACTGTCATTTTTGTATGGCGAAATCGTGTGAATAAGTGTCGGTCTGAATATGATATAACAAAGTTGGCTACATTTGTGGCTTATTTTATTTACGGATTCTCGTCATCGGCGTAATTCTAAAAATAATATACAACTGAACAATATTTTTAAAACGTTTTATAGTGCGAGTCATTGGTACACACCAGGCAGAACTTATTTAAGCTAGACGACATTAAAAGGAAAATTCAACAATTAATTGTAAATAACAATTGGACAGGGAATTGGTTTTAAATTTTAATTTTGCTGATCGCTGAGAATCTGAAGTCCTCAGTTCACGACTAAGGCATTCGTTTTTGTAGCAAAATATTTTCAAATAAGGTAGAAAAAGCGACCGCCATTTCTTCCTTGGAGAAAGTTTCATAACTGATGGCAATGAAAGTGACTCGTATTTTGTGTAAATGTACCCAAATTATTTTCGTCTGGGGAGTTATTTTACCACCATTACATTTAAAGCTGGGATTTGAAACAGTTTCTAAAGAAACTACATATATGTTAATAGTGAAGCTTTTCTTCATCTTAAAACTATATTCCCAAAATAAAGTGAAGCCAAAATAAAAACTGGTAATTTGTACCTTGTCCTTTTTATTGTTTTTATAATATGTACATATATGTACCATACAAAGGTTTTTTCATTGGTAAAATTATGAACGACGTTAACTTAATGAACAAGATAAGCTGTGTTAAGAAACGTGCTTGGAATATTTTTTTAGTACTATGTTATAATTACTATATTTAATACTAAACGAGTTTTTAAGAGTGTATGGTTAAATGCGTTGCAACATGTCGATAAAAATTCATTTCTTGCATTCACATTTGGACTTCTTTCCACATAATATAGGCCAGTTCGGTGATCACAGACTTCCACGAAGAAATTAGTACGATCTAAAAAGCCTTCATGATCAGTGAAATTCATTTGAACTCCTTAATATCAAGCCAAAAATTTAATGACAATACTATAGCTCTTAAATAAGATTTGCTTCGGGTTCATAAGTTATAGATATATAATATTATGAATATTTTTTAATCATATGAAGCACCATTATCATAAACTCTCCCTTTCCTTGCTGTCGGTAGTTATCATGAATTCATTTTAAATAGGTTTAACTTTGTGCTGGCTGGTCTTCGCGGGCTGTTCATAGGCTTTAAATATTGTGAACACCATTTTTCTGCGTAGTGGATATAAGATAAATGACAGAAGAGGTGCCAAACGTTGCAAAATCTAGTTTTATTCAAAAAGCATATATTATTCCTTGGAACAGTAGAATTTGTCGACCTTTTATGTTAGAAAAACTTCCTACAAGTTATATTTCTTGTTCCCTAATCATCGCTGATCTGCTCCCCGGCCCCGACGGAAGAGAAGAACGATGTAACCAAACATCCCTCGATGAGCGCTTGAAGCGCACTTATGAGAGCTGCCCCCACCATGATATCAAAATCGTGCTTGGCGACTTTAACGCCAAGGTGGGCAAAGAAAGTATATTTGACACTACGGTCAGTAAATTCAGCCTCCACGATGAAACATCCCCAAATGGGTTGAGGCTGATCGACTTCGCCGGGATCCGAAATCTGGTTATCTGTATCTAGATTCCAGAATAAGAAAAGACATCAAGCTAAAGGGTGATTTTTTTGAGGTTAGGATTTTCATGCAGTAGTATTTGACAGATCACGTGGGATGTCAGACATGGTGTCAAAGAGAAAGATGCTCAGTATGCTTTGACATTTCATCATGAATAGACTTACTAACGAGCAACGCTTGCAAATCATTGAATTTTATTACCAAAATCAGTGTTCGGTTCGAAATGTGTTTCGCGTCCGTGTCCGATGAGCGATGAGGCTCATTTCTGGTTGAATGGCTACGTAAATAAGCAAAATTGCCGCATTTGGGGTGAAGAGCAACCAGAAGCCGTTCAAGAACTGCCCATGCATCCCGAAAAATGCACTGTTTGGTGTGGTTTGTACGCTGGTGGAATCATTGGACCGTATTTTTTCAAAGATGCTGTTGGACGCAACGTTACGGTGAATGGCGATCGCTATCGTTCGATGCTAACAAACTTTTTGTTGCCAAAAATGGAAGAACTGAACTTGGTTGACATGTGGTTTCAACAAGATGGCGCTACATGCCACACAGCTCGCGATTCTATGGCCATTTTGAGGGAAAACTTCGGACAACAATTCATCTCAAGAAATGGACCCGTAAGTTGGCCACCAAGATCATGCGATTTAACGCCTTTAGACTATTTTTTGTGGGGCTACGTCAAGTCTAAAGTCTACAGAAATAAGCCAGCAACTATTCCAGCTTTGGAAGACAACATTTCCGAAGAAATTCGGGCTATTCCGGCCGAAATGCTCGAAAAAGTTGCCCAAAATTGGACTTTCCGAATGGACCACCTAAGACGCAGCCGCGGTCAACATTTAAATGAAATTATCTTCAAAAAGTAAATGTCATGAACCAATCTAACGTTTCAAATAAAGAACCGATGAGATTTTGCAAATTTTATGCGTTTTTTTTTTTAAAAAAGTTATCAAGCTCTTAAAAAATCACCCGTTACCTGGCTGTCTCCGGATTGAAAATCCACCAACAAGTCCGATCAAGTTGTAATAAACGGAAGACACGTCTCCAGTGTTCCAGATGTGCGCGCGCTCCAAAGTCCTAACATCGACTCGATTGTTGCAGTCAAGACTTGCACCCGCCTCTGTGCAGAAAAAAAACGCACGGCAACACTAGGAAGCTTCGACGTCCACAAGCTGCAATCACAACATACAATCGAACGATTTTCTACTCGGTTCACACTTTTGCTCTCTGAAGAAACTCGTCAACAGCACAGTATAAGGGAACTGTGGGACGGCATTTTAAATTACTTGAAGAGGGAGTCGAGACGAAATTGCAGACGGAAAAAGAAAGAGACTGAAATGGGTGAGTATGAAGAGCTTGACAAGCTGGCCGACAAGGGTAATGCTCGAAAATTCTTAAAAAAGATGCGCCGATTAATAGACAAGAAGAAGAACAAAAAAGCAGCGGGGGCCGATGGATTGCCGGCCAAGCAATTCACATACGACGGCGAAGAGCTGATAAAGAGCATGCAGCAGCTTCTTTGTAAAAAATGGTCGGACGAAAGCATGCCCAACGATTGGAATTTAAGTGTGCTCTGCCCAATTCACAAACAGGGAGACCTCCTCAACATCGCGTATAAGGTTCTATCAAGCATATTGAGTGAAATATTAAGTCTCACCGTCAACAACCTGATTGGACCTTATCAGTGTCGCTGCCGACCAGATATTTACCATGCACCAAATTTTGGAAAACACCCGTAAAAGGAGCTGCCTTTATGCCGCGATGTCTGAATTTGGTATCCCCGCAAAACTTATACGGCAGTGTAAGTTGACGTTAAGTAACACCAAAAGCTCCGTCAGGATCGGGAAGGACCTCTCCGAGCCGTTCGATACCAAACGAGGTTTCAAACAAGGCCACTCCCTATCGTGCGACTTCTTCAACCTGCTACTCGAGAAAATAACTCGTACAGAACTTAATCGAGCAGGTACAATCTTTTATAATTGCGTACATCTGCTGGCGTATGACGATGATATTGATATCATCGGCCTCAACACACGTGCCGTTAGTTCCGCTTTCTCCAAATTGGATAAGGAAGCAAAGAAAATGGGTCTGACAGTGAAGAGATTATATCTCTTCTCTCCTCCCTCTCCGACTCTTGGTATCTATCCTATCCCGCACGTGTTGTGGTCGATCGTAAGGTTGCGAGGTAGGCAGTCTGTTTTCTCTCCGCTGCGAGGCGGCACTCCTCGTCCTCCCAATTATACAGTGTTGTTGACGAGTGCTCTCAGAGAGCAGAAGTGCAAGTCGAGTAGAAAATCATTCGGCTGTCTGTTGTGATTGCAAGTTCTCGACGTCGAACCTTCCTTGTGTTTGTTGACGTCCGTTTTTTGCTGCACAAAGGCGATTGCGAATCTTGGCAAGATATTGGTACGAGTCGATGTTACGACCTTGGAGCGTATGTACGTCTAGAACACTAGAGACGTATCTGCAACTCTCATAGATCCGCTCCAAGCGCTCATAGAAGGCATCTTTGGTTACATCGTCTTTTATTTCCGTCGGGACGTGGAGGCAAATCAGCGATATGTTGAGGTAGCTCGCTTTGATGCTACTCGGCGACGGATTCTCTCTCCTGCCACGAATCCCACACCCAACTTGCACTCCTTTATATGGCCACTGTAGTAAATGACGCAAGGACCTACTCGGCTCAGTCCTTGTCCCGTCCATCGCATTTTTTTAACGGCGGTGATGTCAGCCTTCACTGTAACGAGGACATCAACCAGCGGGGCAGCGACACCTTCCCAATTAGGGCAAATTAATAATAATGAATAGAAAATAACAATTTAAAAAATTTGTTTCCTAGGTTTGTTCAAAAAGTATTGCGATTTTTTTATTTCTCAAAAAAGTGTTTATTTCATAAATATCTATAATTTCTCTTCAGTTTTGGGATCAAAAACGACACAGGGTCCAGATTTGGGGAATATACAACTAATGTGTTGTTTTTGGCCAAATATACGCGCACTAGCTACGCCGCATGACCAGGGGCGTTATCATGGTGCAACAGTCAATTTTTATTTTTCTACAAATCCGGTCATTTTCTGCAGATTACTTCACACAAAGTGCGTAGCTTTTGCAGAAACTTTCATTGGGATAATTGAGCTTGGATTTACAACATGGTTCTTGTGAGCAATTTTGGCACAGAAAGCGAAGACGAATCAAAACGCGTTCAAGTAAAACGAAGTCAAATATCCATAGGTGTTGTTTAATCTAAGACAGATTTGAATAGTTATCGGAATTGCTAACCAGTTTTAATTTTCGATGGTGTTACAGAATCTGATTGGATTTTCGTCTTTTCGAGCATGCGCAGAGGCAATATTGGAGTCAGCTGTTTACTTATGTGACAACACTTGCAAAATAATACATTTGGAAGCAATCCTATTAAAGTTTTTATTTAGTTCTGATTTAAAGGAAAATTTTAAGGGATAACATTTATCGAATGAATAAAAACGTATTAGGTTAATTACGTTTTGTAAAGAATGCGCACTTCAAGATAAAAATATAGCACTGTTCGCAATATCGAATAAGCAAAATTCTTTTCGTTCGTAATATGGAAACATCAATAAGATAATTTTGATAGTCGTTAATCAGACCACTGTAATTAAAAATTCAGCTAAGGTGTCCTCGCATAGCCGCATATTTATATACATATTTAAATCTCGTCATTACTGAGGAATTTCTGGGATAAAGATAAAATAATGAATTTGTTCTATTTAATTACAGATGCTAGGGGTAAAATATTGTATTGAGTAATTATTTTCAATTTCAACAAACCTCTTTTCCGCGGTGAATGGTGAACGCCATAATGACCATTCGTACAGGGACCATAGGTCTGGCACTACATGCAGACTCCGGCATAAATTAAGAAATTGTTTCGCGTCTTTATGAACGGCAAACTGCCATCCGACTCGATCAAAATTGACATCCTCAAAATCTTCCCCAAAAGTAGGTGTTGAACTTAATTTTTTAAGCGTTTTATGGTTCCGAAAAAATAAAATTCCAACTTCCTCAAATGTTTCGCGACAAGCAGTAATACGCAAAGAAATTTCACGTGAGAAATTTTTACCAGTGCTTAAAAATGGATTCGTTCTTTTAGTATTTGGCTCTTTGACAATAAGTCTATCTAATTGCTTCGAGCTTACGCCGTACTCTTCGAAGTAATCCATCCATTCTTGACATTCATCGGATGCCTCCTCGAAAGTTCCTCCAGGAAAGACGCAGTGTCCAGGAGCAAAAGCCGTGTTCGTGGATCGTTCAAAAAGTAGAATCTGTAAGTATATTTATAGAAAAATACCTTCAAGTAGTTCTTTATATTAATTTATAATATAGCGAATTTTGGACTACAAAGAAAATATGTAATGACTTAATTATTATCTTATTATGAATAATTTACCAAAATACATTTTTTTTTAAAAATCGTGGTACTTTCTACAGTTTGAACTCGTAAAGTATCTTTAATATAACATTTTTTGTAATTGTTCAGTGAGCGGCTTTTCTGAAAACATAGTACAATTTTGTTGGGAAATATCTTAAAATATAAATAAAGAAAAAAGGCATTTTTCGCGGATTAAATATATTCTTTCCATTATTCTTCTTATTTTTTAGTGAAGATCCTGAATACCCCGACGGGTATAGGGTTGAATACTTTCAGAAATAGAATATGACGCAAATATTTGCCGTGGCCAACGCAAAAAGCACCATAAATCTTTCGTAGAACTTCTCTCTCGAAAACTCGTAACCTCGACTCAGCAGATGTTGTCATCGTCCGTGCCTCTACACCATATAGAAGAACGGGAATAATGAGTGACTTATAGTTTTGTTTTCGTTCGTCGAGAGAGGATTTTACTTCTCAATAGCCTGCTCAGTCCAGTCTGACATTATTGTTGCTGTTAATTCTGGTTCTTTCTTAGTCCGAAGTAACACCTGTTGGCAAGAGATATTCTGTGTTGGATTTCGAGGCTGACGTTGTTGTTGGTGATGATGCTGGTTCCTAACTAGACGAAATTATCTACAACTTCGTAGTTAGGGCTGTCAAAGGTGACATGGGTGCCTCGTTCACCACCAGACCCATTTGCTTCGCTGTCTTATACATTCTGGAGAAAGCAGAACTAAAGACTCGGTAGTTAAGGCCAATGATGTCAATATCATCAGCATACGCCAGAAGCTGTACACTCATACAGAAGATTGTACCTTCTCAGTTTAGTTCTGCAGCTCGAATTATTTTCTCCAAAAGAAGGTTAAAGAAGTCACACGAAAGAGAATCGCCTTGTCAGAAACATCGTTTGGCATCGATCCTGACGGAGCTTTTAGTTTTGCTCAACGTCAGTGTACACAGCAATATTAGTTGTATGGGGATACCAAATTAAAACATCGCGGCATAAAGGGAGCTAATTTTCGTGTTCTCAAAAGCAGCTTTGAGATCGACGAAATGGTGTGTGTCGATTCTCTTTTCACGGTTTTTTTTCCAAAATTTGGTACAAGGTGAATATCTGGTCGGTTGTTGATTTTCCAAGCCTAAAGACACGCTGAAAAGGTCCAATCAGTTTGTTGACGGTGGGCTTTAATCATTCGCACACTACGCTCGATAGAACCTTTTATGCGATGTTGAGGAGACTTATCCCACGGTAGTTGTCGTAGATTCTGGGGTGTCCCTTTTAGTGAATTGAACATAGCTCACTTAAAATCAAATGGTCCAACCATATTCTACAAAAGAAGCTGAGGTATGATCCTTATCAAGTTTTCACCGCAATATTTGAATTGCTCGGTCGACAAACCATCGCCCCTGCCGCTTTTTAGGACTTCAGACGGGTAATTGCTATTCGAACTTCTTCATGGTTGGGGCAATGAAATGTCTGCACCATAGTTATCAATTGAGGGATCGGGTTCACCATCTCCTGGTGGTATACTTTCACTCTTATTTAGCAGGCTGAAGAGGTGTTTCCTCCATAAAAGCGTGAAATTTTAGGGATCAGCCACTAGGTTAACTGTGGGGGTGCCACAAGAGTATGCTCTGTTCTTGAAACCTTCTGTTAGCCACCATGTTTTTCGTAGAATTTTCGAGCATTACCTCTGTCGGCCAGGTTGTCAAGCTCTTCATACTCATGCATTTCGGCTTCTCTCTTTTTCTGCCTGCAAATACGTTTCGGTTCTCTGTCTGACTCTTGGTATCTATCCCATCCCGCACGTGTTGTGGTCGATCGTAATATTGCGAGGTAGGCAGTCTGTGTTTTCTCCGCTGCGACACGGCACCCCTCGTCGCACTAGCTGTTGTTTTGCATTTTTCGAAAACCAATGGTTTCGGTTGCAGCTGTACGTAAGGAGTTTGAAATGCCGTCCCACTGTTCCCTTATACCGAGTTGTTGACGAGTGCTCTCAGAGAGCAGAAATGCAAGTCGAGTAGAAAATGGTTCGGCTGTCTATTGTGATTGCAACTTCTCGACGTCGAACCTTCCGTGTGTTTGTTGTCGTGAGTTTTTTGCTGCACAGAGGCGGGTGCGAATATTGGCTGCAACAAGATATTAGTCCGAGTCGAAGTTAGCATCTTGAAGCCTACGCACGTCTAGAACACTGAAGACGTGTCTTACGTCTATAACAACATGATCGATCTGGTTTGTGGCTTTTCGATCCAGAGACAGCCAGGTAGCTTGGTGAATTTTTCTATGCTGGAATCTAGGTAAAAATAAACAGATTTCGAACCCCGGCGAAGTCGATCAGCCTCAACCCATTTGCGGATGTTTCCTCGTGGAGTCTGAATTTACCGATTGTTGCGCGAAAGATACTCTCCCACCATGAATCCCACACCAAACTTGCGCTCCTTTATAAGGCCACTGTAGTAAATGTCGCCTCAGTCGTTGTCCCGTCCATCGCATTTCTTGGACGGTGGTGACGTCATCCTTCACTCTAACGAGAACAATAACCAGCTGGGCAGCGTCATCTTCCCAATTAAGGCACCAGACATTCCAGGTGCATGCACACAAATCATTGTCCTTAATTCGTTTGCCGTGGTCGTCATCAATAGGGGGGTCTCTCATCCGAAGCTATCGTTTAGTTTTCATTTGTACTGTTTTTTACGTGGCGACTCCCAAACCCAGCGCAGAACCCTGTGGAAAAGATGTTTCGCCTTCTCACTTTAGCTTGCCTTCAAACGGATGTTCTTAGGCTACTCAGGGTATACTTGGGCTAAAACCGAAAGTCGTGAGCTGCTTGAGCCATATGTAAAACAATCGTTTCTGGCCACTTCTAAGTGAATGGCGATCAGAGAATTTTCCTCACATGCGTGAACTTTTACACAAGACCCCATCTTCCAAGACGCTAAGTTTAAAGTGTTTACTTAAAAACCAATTTAAATTTGCGGCCCTTATCTTCATGCAAGTTGTTTTACTAGATAAGTATATGTTTTCTTTACATGAGCCTTCTATCTAGGTGAATACCAAGATAAGTTGTTTCGTTCGCTTGGGGTACTAAAATATTGTTCACTTTTACTGCTGGCCACATTTTTCGTCTTAGCGAAAATGTAGCTTTTATTACACTTTTGTTCATTCACATTTATATTTCATGTGGCTAGCCATAGTGTGTCATTTCTTACGGCTTCTTAAAGCTGTGTCATCCGCAAAAGTTGAAGTCAATACATTATTAGCTGTCGGAAGATATGATGTATAGAGTTGGGCCTTAAACACTGCCCTTTACACCAGCCTTTATTTGTCGTTTATTAGATATAATACTTATACTTTTATCATAAATTGTCTATTATTCAAATAAGACTCTAATGTTTTATACAATACTAGAGGTAGAGCCTGGGATACGTCTAGCAATATTGCTGAACAGTACTCTCTGCTTACTTGCTCTATAGTGCCATATTTCGAACGAAACCCCAATTGGTGGGTTGATATTATATTATTTTCGTGGAGGAAAAGAAACATCTTTAATAGTAACACTTTTTAAAATATTTTAGAAAGACAGGGTAGAAAACTGATTGGTCTGTATAAGACCGGCTGTACTTTCCCAAGTTTATCTATCAAGATAATTTCCGACAAATTCCATGAAATTGAAAAGTATCCGAAACTAGGAAATGCATTGAAGATCAAAAAGAGCACCTCCACAGCAATATTAGCATTTTTGGGGTAATGTTATCCTGTCCCAGGCGACTATTTTGGATTAAGTACTTTTACGAATCTAATAATTTAGCTATGTCGTATAAGATTGACAGCTTAAAGTTGTTCTTTCAACAAATACATAGGTTGAAATAACTTTTCCTTTTATTCGTAAGATGAGTTTTGGACAATAGCATACCATTTATATTATTTTCATTGAGAAATCTGATAAGCTCCAATTTATGCTGGTTAACACCGTTAGCATTCCGTATATAAATGTTCAATACCCACATTGTTTTGCTTTAAAAAAAACATTTGGTCTTGAGATTTGATTATCTCTTGAATCATATTTTGTATTGTAGAAATAAATTGTGTGTATGTATAAGGTTGAAAATCATAGTTTCAACGCTTTCATTTGGTTGGGTGTTACCTTTCACCACATTTGCAAAGTTCCCTAGGGTAGCTTTGGTTTTAATATTACCCGGTTTTGACACATAGAAATATTTATTATTTGATTACGACGTGCTTGAATTCTGACAGACAATTTCGTTTTTAAATCTTTTTAAGCGATTATGCTCCACATATTTTAGTTTGTAAATCGGTTGTATTTCATTTTTCTTATGTTGATTAGAATTTGGCATCAATTCTATTTTGAACATCGGTTGTGGGACTTTGTTCCAGTTAAAAATATTTAGTACTGATTTTATACTAAACCCACAGTCTTCCATTGCTACTTTAACATCGTTAGAGTCTACTGAATACTCTTTTATGATAACTACTAGGCCTTTTGAGCTCTTCAGTTGGTAAGAGTAGTAATTCTGGATATTACTTCACAAACATTTTACAACATCCATGAAACTGTTTTCAGCGTATTTTTTGAATTTTTGTGTCATCCATTTCCTTTTTTCAAGGGCAAGCGCATTTGAGCTCCGCTCGCGCAAACAGATTGGATGGATTTGGCCATTTGGAATTTCTGGTTTTTTTCCATTTGGCGGGCCTGGTGATTTTATTGGACTTGATTTCCTGTTTACGTTTGTATAGCGATAACATCAATATGAACAGATGGTTAAATTTTTACAATTTCAGCTGATCGCTGCCATGACTCATCATCGCCGTTAAATTTTTAATTGCCAGGAGTTGTTCTTGCTGGCTCGGCAAAGCTGAAGTAGACATTTAAGAAATGCCTACGGCTTTGCTGGTGGGTCGTTTGGTTTTTTGTTTTGTTTTTTTCTTTTCTCTCATGAACTATTTGTTTATGTTTATTACTAACAATTAGTGTGCACTGTTTTTACTTGATAGTTTTCAATTTAATGGAATATTTTGTTTACTTTTAATAAAAGAACCGTTTCTCCACTCCCAAGTACAGAAAACTCCATATTCCATTCCAACATTACAGTGTAAAAATTTACGAAACTTTGCCACTAAATCAATAATACGTTCAGTCTCGATTTTTAAAGCATGAATAGAGTCTGGTTTAATGCTTAAAGGCCAATACTTCAAATAACTGTCTCAAGGTGTTACATAACAACTTTTTAGAGGCCATTCAATGTCACAATTTCTTGAACGTAGACAAACTTCCACATTAATGCGATCATCCCGTCCCTTTCTCTGCTTCTTAAACACCCCATATACGATTTCCATTTTTCGACCTGACTTTAAACCGTTCAAGTTGGTCAAAATCTATTCGTATACATACTATGTACTTAGTTATATAGTATTATTAATAATCTATGATATTTATTCAAGGGGTTCAATGCGTGCGAAGCAGGGTTTTCATTTACTACTCCGTAGCCGCAAAATTTCTAGAATTATTGCTATAGCTACCGCTCTCACTTAGCAGATCAAGATATTTTGATCTGATGGTATCGTGGGAAAAAGGGAGTCCTCCTGATTAAAAAATATATATGTACCGCACGCAGTTTACGAGATATTCGACTTTAAAGTTCAAAAATTCCAATAAGCTATTTCATTACATTTAACACACTTTACGAGCATTTTTCACTTCAATTTCTTTGAATTAAACTGTAAACATTTAAACAAATTCACATTTTACACTCTTTGCAGGTTTTTTAAGTAAGAAATCTATATTTTAAAAACTACTTTTTACACTCGTAGTAAACAACTCGATAAAATTCCTTTTTTTATTGAGACATCTCAAAAAATTAATCTTTAAAAATAAAAAAAGGTCCTTATTTATTATATATTATATTTTAAACTGAAATGAGTATACAATCTTTCCAATGGAGTTTTTCTTATTTAAATTAATAAAATATTTTGGTTACTCCTGGTATTGGTTGCACCACTGTTATTGTTTTTACAGCGTGGTTGAAGACCGCCAATCTTGAAATAAGTTTTATGTGATATTGTAATATTGGGTTGTCAAAAACGTCTTGCGGTATTTTTATTTAATCAATTCGTGTGGCACCCATACATCGAGCTTCTTAGTGACTCCAAGCTTCTTCAAATGGTTTATGACGGTTTGATGACTACTATGCCGGCCTCTTTCGACCAATTCGGCGATTTTATCGCAATTTCAGGAGCGTGGCGCATCTTCGACCACCTCTACACCAGAATTAAAACGTTGAAACCATCGTTGTGCGGTGGAAATGGAAACTGTATCGGGTCCATAAACTGCACAAATTTTATTGGCGGTTTGAGATGCATTTTTGCCTTTATCGTAGTAGTACTGTAAAATATGCCGTATTTTGTCTTTATTTTGCTCCATGTTTGCGACGCTATAACTCACGAACGACTTAAAAGAAATCGCGTGAAATGGGCTTTCCAAAAAGGTATAGCATGACCCGATGCGACGAATAAAACGCGAACTACGCGCTTTCAGCGCCAACTAGCAAAAATGCCGCAAGACTTTTTTGACAACCTACCGGCTTCCTTTTCCACCGAGAAAAAATTCTGCATTGGAACATACTTATAACTTTTGCTACTTCCCTGAGGTAACTGTACTAATCCACTACAGTTCCACAACTTAGGTAATACTCTTCGTTTTTCTTCCGCCAAATATTCAGATGAGCATGGACTGTCATCACATTAACTTTCGTAACAAAACAACAAATTATTGCCATAATGTCCTTAGGCGCTAATCTATGTACATCAAAATGTACACTGCGCTGGGCTTAAACTAAGAAGAAATTCTGACCTTTTTTTATGATGGTCTCAAATTCCACCTTCAAACCTATCCCAACTTGGATAGATTGTGCTCGTTGATAGATGGAATTCCTTGAAGGGAATAATCAAATTTCCTTCAAAGATTTCAATGATTGTTCATTTGTTTGGACCAGATTTCCAAACAACGTGAACATTTAAAAATTCAGAAGTTGTGAATGCAATTCTAAATTATTATATAATATTATAGTTAGCATTTTTATAATAATTTGACACGAGATTAACGATTGACGAACTGTTAAATTGCAATCATATAAATTTTATAATATTATCACATATTTTTACTTATCTGTATTTATTAAATATAAATCACATATTATTCATATATTGTGTTCCTTTCACTTATTTCCACTGGGGATACTTACTGTGAGCTTTGGCTATGTAACCCTGTTGCCTATGTTAAAGTAAAAGATACGTTAAATTTAAAATTCAACCACTTGTATTTCTGGACAATTAAATCTGGTTCACAGTGTTGTATATATTTTTTTTTTGTTTCTTAATTTCACAAAAGCTTTTGGCGTCGGTATTGCCCACAGAAAATCTCACTAAACTGCTGCTGCTGGTGCACAATCACACACACTCGACCGAAAAGGGGTTTTCTCTGCTTCGTACCACAAATTAGCGAAACGCGGATTAAACGTGAAAAAGCTGGCGAGACGTGACTCTATCGTACGGGCGTAGAAATCGAATAGAGTTCACCCCCATCTAACCAATCCTTTTTGGTCGGTTAGGTGGTGAAACGATAACGTGTGGTGTGTAGTGTGGTTGGTTTGTTGCGTGGGGTTGCGTGTATGATGGTGTATGTTGTGTGCTGAATGTTGTGTTGTATGATGAGTGTGAGTTATGTGATGAATGTTATGTTGTGTGCTGAATGTTGTGTGGTGTGATGAATGTTGTGGTGAGGGGTGAGATGCCATGAAGTCGCATAAACATCCCGGCCCCCCTAGGCGAGTTAATTGCCTAGAAGCCGCTGCAGTTTCTGGAGGGTGCTTACTACAGCGCTGAAACTCGTCGCCTTTCGATGGTTACGATGATGATGATGTGGTGGCGTCGGCGAACGTGCACCTCGGGGTTGCGTAGAGCGATGGGCTCGTCGGCGTTGAACATGACTCCCATGCTGATGGTGCCGCTGTTGACCATGCCGCTGACTGGCGGGCGTTGATTGAACCGAGCGTCGAGGGAAGCGGTGAAATAGGGTATGATGCGGTCGGTGGCAGTACTGACACGACCCGTCGGACATGCACTCCAACGTAGCGTGCGTGTTTGCCAAGCATGTCATGCAGTGGCCGTGGGCTCTAGCGATCTGCTGGCGCTGAGCGGGCGTCATCGCCTTGAAAATTGTACACCGCTTCAGGACATGGGGTCGATGGCACAGGCTGCATCGCGGCGGCACATACTCCTCGAACTGCTCTTCGACCGCTTCCCTCACTGGTTGACCGGATGATTGGCTGGGCGGGCTTGTGCCTTGTTGCCTCCTTGGTGCGGCGATGGGTGCAGCGGATGCTGCATTGGCACTGCTTGCGGACCTCACCGACTGGGGGTTATTGCGGGTTTCTTCTACGTCCATTTCTAGTGGAATAGGAATATGTATATTAACTTGGTTTTGGTAGTAGTATGAAAGATGCTACGCATTATATATGTATATGTGTGTACTATATATAGAAGTATGTATTTATATATTGTATATTGCTTATATTTATTTATATGTATTATATATTATTTAGATATGGATTTTGTTGTTTATTATTAATCGCGTTCATTATGGTTTTGGTTTGTACGTACGGATTGTAAAACGGTATATTTTTAATTAATTATTGTTTTATTTTATGCGTTTGCGTTTTGCGTTTGCGTTCGCTTGTTTTCGGTGATCGGTTCTTCGGTATTTGGAAGAAAACACAATTTTACTAGTGGTCGAGTTAGTAGGCCAGTTTGTGTTCGCACATCTACTACTCTTATATGACCATCTCGTCCCCGATGTACCTTTTCAATGCGACCTAGTCGCCATTCGGTTGGGGGAAGGCATTCGTCCTGTATGATGACGCATTCGCCTGTACTGGGTTCCTTCTGGATCGTTTTCCATCGATATCTCTTATGGAGATCTTTTAGATAGTCTTCCTTCCATCTGTGGCTGAATTCATGATGGAGAATCTTGATTCTTTCCCATCGATTTATTAAAGTGAGTGAGTCTCCGACTGTCTCAGGTATGGCGAGAAGAGGAGCTCCTCTGAGGAAATGTCCAGGTGTAAGAGCTGTGAAATCGGAGGGATCTTGCGAGAGTGGTGATATGGGTCTTGAATTTAATACGGCTTCAATACGAGTGAGTAGTGTAGTAAACTCCTCATAATTAAATTTATGATTACCAGCCGTTTTCTTTAAATGGGACTTAAAGCTTTTGACTGCTGATTCCCAAAGTCCGCCCATGTGTGGAGAACATGGGGGTATAAACTGCCAATCGATCCCTTGGGGTGCATATTTTTTGACTATTTCAGGGGATACTTCTTTCATAAAGTTTATGAACTCTTTCTCGGTAGCTCTTTGAGCTCCGATAAAGTTTTTCCCATTGTCGCTCATAATCTTTGAGGGAAATCCGCGTCGTCCGACAAAGCGTGCAAATGCTGCGAGGAAAGCCGCAGTTGTCAGATCTGAACAAAGCTCTAGGTGTACTGCCTTTGTCGTAAAACATACAAAAACAGCCACATACCCTTTTCTAAAGGAAGAAGATCTTAACATCGAGGCCTTTATCTGGAAAGGTCCAGCAAAATCAACCCCAGTAATAGTAAAAGGTAGAGCATAATTGCAGCGTTCAGGTGGTAAAGCTGCCATGATCTGCGTACGCATTTTATGTTTGTACAAGGTACATTGTTTGCACAAAAAAACCGTCTTTTTAAGTTGTGGCTTTAGTCGCGGTATATAGAATTCTTGTCGGACCATTTGCTGCATCAAGCGATGCTCACCATGTAGTGTAAGCTGGTGAAGGTATATTAAGAATAAATGAGTAAAACGGGATTTCTCAGGTATAATAATGGGATGCCGTTCGTTATAACTAAGGCTGGAGTTCGCTAATCTTCCATTTGCCCTTATTAATCCCTTAGCGTCCAAGAATGGATTTAAAACGAGAAGAGAGCTCCCCTTTTCGAGTGGTCGTCTTTCGACCAACTTTGTTTTCTCTCGACTGAAATAGCGAGTTTGGGTGTAGATAATGAGACTAACTTTGGCGTGTTGCAAATCGGTATGCGTTAGTTGCACGCAAGGATCATTTGGTATCCCTTTCATTTTTTGTTTAAGTCTTTGAGTGAATTTGTGCAAGTAAGCGACTACTCTTAGTGCTCTAGGAAATGAAGAAAATCGGTGGAGAATATCATCCTCTTCTGGAGTGATATGAAAATTTTCAATTTTCCGACTTTCCGGCGGTATTATATTACGAGCGGGAGACTTTGGCCAGAATTCTTGTGATTCTGTTAGCCATGTTGGACCATTCCACCAGAGTGTAGTGCTGGTGAGGTGCAGTGGCTTGCAACCTCTTGTCCCAAGATCCGCTGGGTTATCTGCACTTGCAACATGTTGCCATTTTGCTGGGCCAACTAAGTCCAAGATTTGAGATATTCGGTTAGATACATAGGTCTTCCAGCAATAGGGTGGTTTTTCTAACCATGCCAAAACTATCTCTGAGTCTGACCAAAGATATGTTTTATGATCGGTTAATTTCAGGTGGGTTTGAACTATTGAAATTAATTTTGCTAACAGAAGAGCACCATTCAGTTCAAGCCGTGGCAGACTGAGTGTCTTCAAAGGTGCAACTTTGGCTTTGGCTACCAAGAGGTGTGCAGATATTTTGTTATCGTACTGTGTGCGTACGTAAACTGTTGCGCAATAAGCCTTTTCAGAGGCATCACAGAAACCGTGTAATTCTGTGTTAATGTTAGGGGTGAAATTTACCCATCGAGGGATTCGAATTTCTGCTATAGTATGCAAATTGTTAGCAAATTGTACCCATTTTGTTAAACGTACAGGTTTTACCTGTTCATCCCATTCAGTGCCATCTTGCCACAATTCTTGAATGAGGATTTTTGCTTGTATCATTATTGGCGAAAGCCATCCTGCGGGGTCGAAAAGTTTTGCCACCGAGGAAAGTATTTGGCGTTTTGTACTAGCGGACATTGCAGATATTGACTCAATAGTATATGAGAATTCATCTGTTATCGCATTCCATTGAATCCCTAGGGTTTTTGTTGTACTGGCCGTTTCAAATTTAAGGAAATTTGTATCTAATAAGTCTTCCTTTTTTATGTTTTTTATTATTTCGGGATGATTTGCTGTAATTTTCTTTAAGGGGAATCCCGCTGAATTTAGTGCTTTGATCACTTGAGATAGTGATTCGCACGCTAATGAGATACTGTGGCTACCTGATAGTATGTCGTCCACGTATGTTTGTGTTTGCAACACAGAAGATGCTAGAGGCAAATTTGTTGCATTTGTTTTTGCCACTTCATGTAGTGTCCTGATCGCCAAATAGGGTGCGCAATTGATGCCAAAGGTGACGGTTTTAAGTTTATAGTCGCTGATTGGACTATTACTTGATTTGCGGAAGACTATACGCTGGAAATCTTGGTCATCTTTATGTACTAGAATTTGTCTGTACATTTTCTCTACATCCCCATTAAAAACGTATTTAAACATGCGCCAATTTAGTATTAGCAGCATGAGATCAGGTTGTAAGGTTGGGCCAGTATATAGTACGTCGTTAAGTGATTTGCCTGAGCTCGTACACTTTGAGGCATTGAAAACCACTCGTACTTTTGTTGTGAGTTTATCAGGACGTATTACCCCGTGATGTGGCAGATAAAAAGATAAATATCTACCTTTAGATACTTTTTCATATGGTACAGTTTCTTCCATATGATTGAGGTCTAGATACTCGTCCATCACATTATCATATGCTGATTTGAGCTCACTTTTTTTCATCAGGCTTTTTTCCAGGCTTAGAAATTGCTGGACTGCTGATATTCTAGAGTGGCCTAGAGCTATGGTTTCAGGAAAAGTTGGTTTGAATGGTAGTCGCACAACATAACGACCATATTCGTTTCTTGTTGTTGTGGACTTGTAATAGGCTTCGCATGCCTGATCTTCTTCTGAAAGTTGAGTAGTCTGAGGCAATTCTTCTACTTCCCAGAATTTTTTGAGTTCATTATTTAAATATTCGTTTGAAATATTTTCAACTTCAGTTGTAAAAGAATTAATTTTTTCTGTGACTTGGCCACTTAATATCCACCCAAAGATTGTATTTTGGGCTAACAATTTATTGGATATTTTTTCTATACCTTCAAGAATTATTTGAGGTATTAAGTCACTACCTAACAACACATCGATTTGTGATGGGGTATGGCAGTTGGGGTCTGCTAATTTGAGATATGAGCATTTTTCCCATTGCTTTTTATTTACTTCACAGCTTGGAAGCAAATTTGTAAGTTGCGGTAGAACGATGGCTTGCGCATTTATTCTAA
Organism: Bactrocera correcta; assembly: GCA_027475135.1. NCBI lineage: Eukaryota > Metazoa > Arthropoda > Insecta > Diptera > Tephritidae > Bactrocera > Bactrocera correcta. Next base: position 24,551,545 of record CM050326.1, read on the forward strand.
TATCCGCATTTGGAGATACTATGGTAATTGGGCATATTTTGTTCGAATTTTGGATAATTCTTCCGCCCATTCCTGAAATTTGGAAGTTTGAATTTTTGACAGGCAATTTTAGCCGATTTTGAGCTTTAGATGATATAAAGGATCTTTGAGAACCTTGATCTATTAATGCTCTTAGTTTGAATAATTCTCCTCTATGTTCAATAGCGATGACCGCGGTGGGTAAAAGAATTTTGCTTTCATTCTCTGAATGAAGAGCTTGAATTTTTGCTGCTTTAGAGCAACATGGTTGTTCTTCCCTTTTTTCGGGATTTGAGATTTCGGGATTATCACTTTTGGTTGTAGTGACTAACCCGGTGGTTTTATGGAATTGAGTTTGCTTCATATTTTGAAAGTTCGTAATATGAAGCAGTGAGTGATGTCTTCGTTGACAGTACACACAACTAAATTTGCTTTCGCAGTCTTTTGTCGTATGAGCATTCGACAGACAATTGATGCAAAGTTTATGTTGTCTGACAAGATTGTTTCTGTCAGAAACGGATAATTTTTTGAATTTCTCGCAAGATCTTATGTTATGACCTCCCTTACAAATTTCACATAATGGTTGCCATTTATTGGTTTGGTTTGACACGAAAGTGTGACTTTTATTAACGTGTCTATTGTATGGCATATTATTGCTGGCTTGAGGTTTAAACAAGTTTTTACTTGAGTCATTTTGATGACTTTTTATATTTATAATTTTTTTGTCTATTCGCTCAGCTATCTCGTATTGAGCAGTGAGGAATGTTTTCATCTGTTGCCAGGTGGGCATTATTTTTCTTTCCACTAGAGATTGTTCCCATCGTAGCAAAGCTGCATCAGGCAGTGTTTCTGCGCAAATGGTTACTATCATAGGGTTCCACGATTCTGTGGAGATATTTTGTGTTTTTAACACTGATAAACAGTTGGTCACTGTCGAGTATAAGTTTTGAAACTCCTTGCTAGTTTCTTGTTGAATCTTTGGCAAATGCAATAAAGTTTTTATTGGGTTTTCTATCATAACCCTTTCATTTTCGTATCTTTCGACTAGTGCTTCCCAAGCCAGCTTAAAATTTTCGTCATTTAAAGCGAATCGCTTGACGATACTGCCTGCTTCCCCTTTTGTTTTGTACCTTAGATGGTATAACTTTTGTGCTTGTGATAGTTTAGGATGGTTTATATAAACGGCAGTGAACATGTCCCGGAAGGACGGCCATTGATCATAACATCCATTAAAAACTTCAGTATCACAAGCTGGTACTTTGAGATACATGCCTTTATCTAGGTCTTCTTTTGGTGTTGTAACTACTCTGGGAGGGGGAGTAGTGGCTCTACTTGGCCTTACTAAACTTATTTGTTCAGTTATCATTCCCTTAGTTAATTCATACTGATCGCGGCAGTTATCACACTTGGCTGTCGCCGAAGCTTTTGCGTTTTCTGGGAGTTCTGCGTCGTCAGTATCTAGTACTGTATCGTACGCTGCCAGAAGGCGAGCCCAGAGATTGTTCACACTTTCTAGTTTTATATTTAAAACTGATTCTGTGATGTCAGTAATAGGGGAAGCTTGAAATCTTGTACAATATCTTATAAAACTGTCACTTTCAGTGATGAATCTAGATATTGTCTGATCTTTTGATCTTTTTTGTTTTATACTCTGCTTTGAGCGTGTAGCTTCAGCAGGTGTGCCTTGTAGTTTATCTTCATCAGCCATTTTCGGAATTTCTAATGATAGAGGTGTTTTTGGCTTAACCTCTTTTGATTTGTCAGATTGCATTAATTAAATTGAATTGGAAGCTTTGAGCTTAAAATGTTTGGCTTGAAATACTACAATTGTATAATTGGTATGATGAGAAATTATATACAAAATTTTTTGTAAATATTTCGTTAGAAATAGAATTGTATAATTGGAGTTGTAAAAAATGTTTGTCAGTATTTCGTGTGAAATACAATTGTAAAATTGGTATTGAAAAAAAACCAAATTTTGTAAATATAATAAATTTTATGATGAATGAAATATATTTTAGGACTTTGCGAACGCTTATTCACCGCATAAATCGATTAATCCTTTGTTTTATATATATATGTATTAGTATGCAATTGTTTTATTAAATATTTTTTTTTTTTTTTTTTTTTTTTTTTTTTTTTTTTTTTTTTTTACCGTGTATTATTTAAACGTATCTGCGATATACTCGCGATTAATTTGTATATTATTCCTTAGTACGATAAGAACGCAAAAGGAAAATAAAAATGACGCAAAAATATACGTATGTATGTATGTAAACTTATATGCATATATAACGAAATGACGGAAAACAAGTATACAATTTTTTATATATTAATATTATATATGTATGTTAATGTTAAATATATGAGTATGTATGTAAATGTTTTGTTAATTGCGTTTGCTCAGAAAGCACGCGAAAACGAAATTGCGATAAACACTCGATAAGAATGCGCATACATAAATATGTATGTTAGTTAATTTTAATTGTTGCTATGGATATCCTCCTTGTACATGGATTTCGATTCCGTTTTGTTCCGTTTTGTTCCGCTTTTCTTTTTTCTTCTTTTAAAGTTCACTGACCGGAGTAATAAATATATTTTATATATTATTACTTGTATGTAGATATGTTTGTATTTGTAACCTTTTTATTGGTACGTTATATTACGAAGAGAGACAACGTGAGAGAGATAACGAGAATAGTTGGATCGCGATATACATATGTACACATATGTACATACACAAATATCCACTGTTATGTTGTTGTTATATATTTTTTTTTTCCTTCTGCCTTTGCTTATTTTTAAAGCGATCCTGCTTGTTGCTTTGTTAGCACAAGGGGTATCACCAGAACTTGCAAGTAAGAATACTTGACTTTGAAAAATTTTTATTTTTTTTTTGTAGTGTGTTTGGAGACACGAAGTAAGCTTAAAGGCAGGTAGTTATGTAACAACAGTTTTTCCAAAAATTTTTTCAGTTCATTTATGTATGTACCATATGTCCATGAATATATGTATATTAATTACGGCATATAAAATTTCGCGCGGAAAGTTTGATTGCCCATAAATCTTTGTATGTATGTATATGCCCATATGTATGTATGTATCTCTTACATGATCGAGTACCTTTACTTATTTGTGTACATATGTATGCATTTGCATGTTCTTTTTTTTTTTTTTTTTTGTCGCCTTTGCTTATTTATTATAGGCGATCCTGCTTGTTGCTTTTTTAGCCCAAGGGGTATCACCAGAACATGCAAGTAATAATACTTGACTTTGAAAAATTTTTTTTTTTTTTTGATTTTTGAAAATTATAGTGTGTTTGCAAACACAAAATAAGCGTTAGGCAGGTACCGCAATTTTTTTTTTATTTATTTCGGTACCTATACATACATATGCATATACCGAACTGTCTAACCGATTTTTCGTATAGAACAGTTGGGTTATTTCTAAATAGCTGTATGCCGTCTTACAGCTTCAACTGTATATCAAGCATACATATGCGCATACATAATTTTATAAAAATCAAATTGGAATGGACTCACTTTTTCTTCCGTCAAGGGTTTTTTTGCAATACTTTGTGTTCTCCTCGTTTTCCTTTTTTTGGTTTTTGTTTCCTTTTTGAGGTTTTCCGTGTTGGATTTGTAGTCTGTTCCCACGTTGCTTGTACTCCTTGTTTGTTCTGCCGTATGTTTTTTGGGGTTTTGTCACTTATACGTTATGTATGTACGTATTTTTCTTGTTCTTTTAGCACTGCACTTTGAGCATTCTTTTATACATATATGTATTTCTTTTAACAGCACTTTTCAGTATCGTTTCTATTGTCACTTCACTTTCGTTTTAGTTTCTTTAGTTAGTTATTTTGTATTAACCGCGCCCGCTTATGTATTTTGAGGTTATTGACCTTTGTTTGGTGTTATACCGCGCCAGTTTTATGCTGTTTGTTAATATTAATTTTCTTCACTTTTTTTTTTTTTTTTTTTTTCTTAGGTGCCTTTCTGAGAGGCTCGAAGGACCACTTGTTCCTTTCACTTATTTCCACTGGGGATACTTACTGTGAGCTTTGGCTATGTAACCCTGTTGCCTATGTTAAAGTAAAAGATACGTTAAATTTAAAATTCAACCACTTGTATTTCTGGACAATTAAATCTGGTTCACAGTGTTGTATATATTTTTTTTTTGTTTCTTAATTTCACAAAAGCTTTTGGCGTCGGTATTGCCCACAGAAAATCTCACTAAACTGCTGCTGCTGGTGCACAATCACACACACTCGACCGAAAAGGGGTTTTCTCTGCTTCGTACCACAAATTAGCGAAACGCGGATTAAACGTGAAAAAGCTGGCGAGACGTGACTCTATCGTACGGGCGTAGAAATCGAATAGAGTTCACCCCCATCTAACCAATCCTTTTTGGTCGGTTAGGTGGTGAAACGATAACGTGTGGTGTGTAGTGTGGTTGGTTTGTTGCGTGGGGTTGCGTGTATGATGGTGTATGTTGTGTGCTGAATGTTGTGTTGTATGATGAGTGTGAGTTATGTGATGAATGTTATGTTGTGTGCTGAATGTTGTGTGGTGTGATGAATGTTGTGGTGAGGGGTGAGATGCCATGAAGTCGCATAAACATATTGAAAGATATATTATTAAAGAGAAGAATCACGCGAACAAAGAAAACGTTGTAGTTGAAAAAATCCTTCATATTTAGTTTCTAAAATACAAACAAAAGAAATATAAGCTTAATTCAATGTTTAAACGAAGTGAAAACTATGAACAAATTTAGTTAATCATTGTGAAATACCATGTGTTATTAACACAAATTTTTGAATTTTTAAGCGCGAATATGTTAAAAAGTAGAAGTCTTAGCACAATTATTATTACACTTTCCTCTCCTGGAGAAGATCCTCTATCAGTACATACCCCATTTATAGCGAAATTCGTTGTCAGTCCCAGACCGCCAAAATAATCGGAATCGTGGCAGTTCATGAATATAACGAAATATATGACCTGTCGCTTTAACTTGATCTTCAAGTTACCAATCGACTTGAATGGAAAAATTGATATTAAGGGGGAGATACCTCTAGAATTAAAAAAATTTAACATTTTTGAATGAAACATTATTTTTTCGCTCTAATCAATTGATTTTTTTTCAAAAAATTAAAAAACAAACTTCATTCTAATCAATTGAAAACCAATTCAAAAATATATTAGTTACGAAGTTTCATTGGTTTACTCCGCATATTTTCGAAGAAATAGGCCCCAGAACCACTGCACTTTATGCAGCGGATTCATATGTAGGTACCAGAGGCCTGCAACGAGTAATAAATTTTTGTTTATACTTAAGTACTGGTCCGTTACTCGGTCTGATTCTGCCAGTTCAGTTCATGTACACCAGGGGTGGGCATATTAGCCCTCAGTGGCATTATGCCCGTACCGGCACGAGTGCACATTTTGAGGGCTAGGTGAGGGGATCATCGCGGGCAAACATGAAATGGGAAGTGAGAGCAACGTATTTTACCACTCCATACTTACAAATGAGAGCAACGTATTTTCCCGCACCATGTTTACAAATGAGAGCGCGCGCATATATGGGAAGTTGCATGGTGGGTAATAACTGTAAAATTGCCTAACAATTTTAAGTTTTTTTGTAACTACTATAAATTTATAAAATGCAAGACAAATAACAAAAAGTATAATAAATATTTAAATTTAGTAAAAAAAAATTTTAATATGTCTTTATAACAGCATTTAATTTGGTTTATTTGCCATTATAAATTCTATGCTTGGTTTAATCTCATTTGCTGAAGCTACGCGCATTATTGTACCAAAATTTAAATCAGATAACCTTTTTCTTATTTTATGTTTGTTTAATTTCATTATTGAAAAAAATTGTTCACAAGTGTAGGTGCTTCCAAACATAGATATAATTTACACTGATTTCCCTTGCTGATGACATTTCGGCACATTTAAATTATAATAACCTCAGTTTCTGAACCACTGTTTCTTCAAACGCATATCCACAAATGAATCTTATGAGAGCGCAATGTAAATAATTACCCAACAACCCTTCTTATACCCGCCAATCGTAGAATTTCTAACAACTTGGGGTTTTCCCCCGTAGAAACGACTCAGCTTATTGCTCTCTCACAACGCAGGGTTGCCAGGCTCGATATACTATAGTAATTTTAAAAACTGTCTTCAATATATTTGAATTTTTCTTAAAATAACTCAAAATCAAAATCGAATGCTATTAAAATATATAAACTAGTTTTAATAGTTTGTGGCTAAATGAGATAACTGCTGCTTTAAACATTGGTCCTTCGAGCCGCAAAGAAAGGCACTATTTGGAAAAAAATAAAAAAAAAAGATTCAAGCGACAAAATAATAAAAAAAGTGGCATACCAGTATACAAAAATTCATGGGAAAAATTAAAGTGAGGTGACACATACAATATTTACAAAAATTTTATAAAATAAAAGGTGCGGTGAAATTTGCATACATATAATTATATATATATATATTTTTATATATATGTATACATATAATATGCATACATATATATACACATACAAAAAAAAAAAAAAAATTTTCAAGAAAAAAAAAGTTCCGTGAGGTGACATATACATATGTAGGTATATATAATAAAAAAAACGGTTTGAAAAACGGACACGAAACGGTTCCGTTGTGTGATACCCAAATCAAAATAAAAAAAAGTGCAAAGTACATATAAATATACGTATACAAACAAGACAGTGCTTAAACCCGAAAAACAAAAACCGGGTGCGAAGTATTATTTATCAAAAAACAAAAAAAAAAAAATCCACACGGGCGCGAGCTTAACATATATTAAAAAAAAAAATTGCATATCCTTGTGAAAAACCAAAATAAACGGGAAAAAAAAACCAAAAAAATAATTATAAAAATAATAATAATAAAAGGAAAAGCCTACCAACGAAGGAAAGCCAACCAACGGAGGAAAGCCAACCAACGAAGGGAAATTTAAACCTGCGGAACAAGCAACCAAAAGGAAAGGAAACAGAGGAACCAAATTGGACGCAGTGGCAAACTACCCCCACTTCCCCATTCAAAGCCGTATATAAAGCCCTCAAACTCCCTTGAAGCGGCACACAGTGTATCAACTCCATTTATTATTTCAAACCATTTGTACTTATTTGCTGATATGTATGTTGAAAGTTACAGTTGATCTCTATAAAAACTGTATACGATCCTGTAAATTTTAATAGAACGGTTGCTACCAAACTGTCCGAACTTACGGTTGATTTTCGGGAAACCGAAAACAGTTTGGTACATTACATATGTACATCCAAATATATGTATGAACAGTATATAGTATAGTGTATATATATATATATATATAATTGTATGTATACTGACATATACATATCTGATAAAGGCCTACTTATGCTTACATTTGTGTATCTAAACACACAACATTAAAAATCAAAAACAAAACAAAAATTTCAAGTATTCACTTGACAACATTTTCCGGCAATACCCCTAATACTCAACAGTATAAGCAGGATTGCGCAAAAAGTAAGCTAGGGCAATCGCGAAATTTAAAAGATAAAAGAAAAATAACAAAACCAAACATATGTATATGCACAATAGTCACCACTTTCATATGTACATACATACCTATTACATACCGGAAAAAGTGAGAAACAAAATTAATGCGACATACACCCACATGTATGTATAAACACTAAAATTTTACATATTAACAAAAGTGCATACCTGCACTTCGCCGATTTTCTATTCCCGCGTTAGCCGTACGGCAAATAATATACGCACATACATACGGCATACAATTTGCCTATGCCGGTATATACAACGCATATAAGGTACAAAATTAAATTAAAATTTCACAAATTTTACAAAATTTGGAAAAAAAAAACGATAAATGTAAAATTTTAATTTAGTAAAATTTTTAAAATTTACTAATTAAAAAAAAAAAAACGAATTACGATCAAAACAACACAAAAAATTTTAAGAGTTAATAATAACTATATAATAATAAATATATAATTAAGACATTTCGTGTTTAATTCTTATGTTTTCTCCTATATAAATAAAGATAAATTAATTCGTAACATTAAAATAACTTGATTTCCTAACTGGCGTTTCAAATATGTGTGCGATTATCTTCTTGATTTGTTTCTGACAGCGAAACCGATAAAATTGGTTTCCGTGACACCCAAAACCGATACAAATTCTGTTTCGAATATCAAACCAATAATATCTGAATTCATGACACCTACTGCTTTATTTGATCGGTTTCAATTCTGATTCCGACAACTATCAGATTCTACAACACCCCTGATTTACTCGAAATATTTCTGATAAAAAACTATCCAACTATGGTAAATATCATGCGCTTCTATCGAAGTTTACGCGGGAACTGTGTATGCAAATTAGTTTGTGCCATTTACGTGTCCATTCAATATTAGTGTTGTTTACACAAAATTGATAACGGTAAATAATTAGCAAAACATAAAGGAATATTTCAGCGCTGCAGATATGGGAGCTATTACGGGACAAAGTTGGATGCAAAAATTTGACATTTCGAGCAATTTTTAACATTTAGTTGAAATATAATTTTGTGCCATTTATATGTCCATAGCTGTATATAGTACACATACATATGTATATGCAAAAAATGCATACATTTTGAAGATTAGATTCTGCCAAAATAAGCCATATATCGTTACTTAGTAAAAAAGAAAAATTGTTGCTGGACTCGTAATAAAATTTGTATTTCGTTGATATGTTTAAATTGTTATGTATATTATTATAAAAAGTGTTTAATTATAATATTTATTGTGTTATTAGTGAGTGTTTGAAAAACTTCTTTTTCTTTACTGGCGTAGACACCGCTTACGCGATTATAGCCGAGTTAAGGACGGCTCGCCAGTCGTTTTTTTTCTTTTCGTAACACTACGCCAATTGGAAATTCCAAGCGAAACCAGGTCCTTTTCTACCTGATCTTTCCAACGGAGTGGAGGTCTTTCTCTTCCTCTGCTTCAACCGGCGGATATTGCGTCGAATACTTTCAGAGCTGGAGTCTTTTCGTCCATACGTAAGCCATGACCTAGCCAGCGCAGCAACTGTCTTTTGATTCGCTGAACTATGTCATTGTCGTCGTATATCTCGTACAGCTCATTATTCCATCGAATGCGATATTCGTCGTAGCCAACGCGCCAAAAACCGTAAATCTTTCGCAATACATCTCTTTTGAAAACTCCTACGGCCGACTCATCAGATGTCATCGTCCATGCCTCTGCAACGTATAGCAGGATGAGAATAATCGGTCACTATAAAGTTTGGTTTCTGTCCGTTGAGAGAGGACTTTATTTCTCAATAGCCTACTCAGTCCAGTCTGACATTGTTGTTGTCGTTAATGCTGGTTCCAAGATAAACGAAATTATCTACAACTTCAAAGTTATAACTATTAACAGTGACGTAGGAGCCTAGTCACGAGTTCGACGACGATAGGGAGGCGCCTTGTCTGAAACCTCGTTTAGTATCGAACGGCTCGGAGAGGTCCTTCCCGATCCTGACGGAGCTTTTGGTATTGCTCAACGTCAGTTTACACTGCCGTATTAGTTTTGTGGGGATACCAAATTCAGACATCGCGGTATAAAGGCAGCTCTCTTTCGTGCTATCGAAAACAGCTTTGAAATCGACGAAGAGGTGGGGTGTGTCGATTCTCCTTTCACGGGTCTTTTCCAAAATTTGGCGCATTGTGAATATCTGGTCGGTTGTTGATTTGCCAGGTCTAAAGCCACACTGATACGGTCCAATCAATGTGTTGACGGTGGGCTTTAATCTTTCAGACAATACGCTCGATAAAACCTTATATGCGATGTTGAGGAGGCTAATCCCACGGTAGTTGACGCAGATTGTGGGGTCTCCTTTTTTTATGGATTGGGCATAGCACACTTAAATTCCAATCTTCGTCCAGTCGTCCGACCATATTTTACAAAGAAGCTGATGCATGCTCCTTATCAGTTCTTCGCCGCCATGTTTGAATAGCTCGGCCGGCAATCCACCGGCTCCCGCCGCTTTGTTGTTCTTCAGACGGGTGATTGCTATTCGAACTTTTTCATGGTCGGGCAATGGAACGTCTGCTCCATCGTCACCGATTGGGGAATCGGGTTCACCTTCTCCTAGCGTTGTGCGTTCACTGCCATTCAGCAGGCTGGAGAAGTGTTCCCTCCATAATTTAAGTATGCTTTGGGCATCGGTGTATGGGCTTTGGGCATCAGAGTATGGTCCCGTCTTGAAACCTTAAGTTAGCCGCCACATCTTTTCGTAGAATTTTCGAGCATTACCCCAATGGTTTCGGTTGCAGCTGTACGTTAGGAGTTTGAAATGCCGTGGCACAGTTCCCTTATACCGGGTTTTTGACGAGTGCTCTCAGAGAGCAGGAGTGCAAGCCGAGTATAAAATCGTTTGGCTGTCGGTTGTGATTGCAGCTTCCTTGCGTTTGTTGACGTGTGTTTTTTGCTGCACAGAGGTGGATGTGAATCTTGGCTGCAACAATATAGTGGATCAAGTCGATGTTAGGACCTCGGAGCGTACGCACGTCTAGAACACTGGGGACGTGTCTTCCGTCTATCACAACATGATCGATCTGGTTGGTGGCTTTTCGATCCGGAGACTGCCAGATAGCTTGATGTTTTTTCTTGTGCTGGAATCTAGTACCACAGATAACCATATTACGGGCCCCGGCGAAGTCTATCAGCCTCAACCTATTTGGGGATGCTTTCCCGTGGAGGCTGAATTTACCGACCGTAGTTCCAAAGATACTTTCTTTGCCCACCCTGGCCTTAAAGTCGCCAAGCAAGATTTTGACATCGTGGAGGGGGCAGCGCTCAGATGTACGCTTCAAGCGCTCATAGAAGGCATCTTTGGTCACATCGTCCTTCTCTTCCCTCGGGGCGTGGGCGCAAATCAGCGATATGTTGAAGAGCCTCGCTTTGATGCGGATTGTGGCTAGACGTTCATTCTCCGGAGTGAATGATAGTACTCGGCGACGGAGTTTTTTCCCACCACGATTCCAACACCAAACTTGCGCTCCTTTATATGGCCACTGTAGTAAATGTCACAAGGACCTACTCGTCTTTGTCCTTGTCCCGTCCATCGCATTTCTTGGACGGCGGTGGTGTCAGCCTTTATCTTTACAAGGACATCTACCAGCTGGGCAGCGGCACCTTCCCAATTAAGGGACCGGACATTCCAGGTGCATGCCCTCAATGCATAGTCCTTATTTCGTTTGCCATGGTCGTCATCAAAAGGGGGGGATCTCATCCGAGCCTGTTTTTTTCCTTTCATTGGGGGTGTTTTTTTACGTGGCGGGTCCCAAACCCAGCGCACAACCCTATGCAGGGTGTTTCGCCTTCTCACTTTAGCTCGCCTTCAAACGGATGTTCTTAGGCTACCCAGAGGATACTTGGTCAAAGACCGGAAGTCGTGAGCTGCTTGAGTCATATGTAAAAGAATCGTTTCTGGCCACTCCCAAATGAATGGTGATCAGAGAACTTTCCTCACTTGCGTGAACTTCTACACATGACTCCATCCTCCCTTGCACGCCTAGTCTTCGATTATGTACACAAACAAAAATTGATTTGTACTTAGTTGCTTTATTTAAATGCAAATACAAATACAAATAAAAATTCACAAGCACTTCTTTGATTTATATCCACTATTCACTTTCACTTTGTTCATGGGGTTATTCGAACTACTTCGAATTCACCACACTCTTTTGGTTGTTGGTGTCCTTCTGGGATGGCTGCTGCGCTGCTTTGCCTTTGCTGCTTGTCTGTGCTGCTTGGCCTCTGCTGCTCTCCCTTTGCTGCTTTCGCTTAGCTGTTTGGCATTGCTGCTTGTCTGCGCTGCTGGGCCTTTGCTACTCTCCCTTTGCTGCTTTGCCATTGCTGCTCTCGGCTTTCTTGTCGTCGCTCACTTCACTTTTCTAATGTTTAGTCACTCACTTTACTGTAATTTTGTATTTTTTTTTTTTTTTTTTTCACTCGCGGAACTGCAGCTGCGTTATTGCTGCTTGCCTTTATTGCTATTCGAGCAATACGAGTATATGGAAAGGCAGAGTTAACCACAAGAAACAACAAAAAAAAAACCCGAGAGAGATTGTTGACGCTCCAGACGATTTTGTGCGTCTAAGAAATTTATAATTTTATTCGGATAACAGTGTTTTTTTTTTATATGCAAAGTGAAATAATCAGTGCATTTGCCAGGTGTATTTGTTGTTGTACTTAAACGAAGTACAATACTACCTGCAATCTTGTGCGTTGATTTTGTGGGTAGAGTGCCAAAAATAAGTTTTGGTCTCCACTTCACACAGCACAATGGGTTTTGTACATATTACAACTTATGCACAAATTAACCAATCTATTGCCTTATAGCTTGCAGAGCACAAATCCAAAATATGTTTGGCTGTAACTTGCGAGTTGCTGAATCGGGCAAATTATGCACTTTAAATAAATTTAAATTATGCACTTTAAATAAAAAATCAACTTGTTACCTGTTATCCGGCTCGAAGGACCAATGATAATTCGGGTGGTGGAGCACGGGGCACGATTCCGATTACTTTGGCGGAGGGGTAAAAAAAACGAATTTCCGTATAAATGGGGTATGTACGGATAGGGGGGCTTCTCCAGAGGAGGAATATCCAAAAATTATGTAAAAATAGCTAATATTTTTAAAAATATTCACGTTTAAAAATTCAAAAATTGCCCGTGTTATTTCTCCATATTTCACAGAATATTTTCACGTTTTTCACTCACTATATTGAAATATACACTCTTAATATTGAAATAAGTTCACTTTTCACTTTTATTTTGTAATTTTTTAGCCAAATTTGATAATTTAAAATCACTTATCAAATTTATGGCTGCAAAGTTTAGAGTGTTTATATTTACGAGGAAAACCAGCGTTGCCACACCTTAAAAACCAAAAGTGAAGAATTTTTTAGCGTTTCACAGCGTTTTCTTTGTTTGCACTTTCGAGTGATTCTTTTTTCTTTATTAACTATAAAAAACTATAAAGAAGATTTTTCAAGCTAAAATTGAATATGTGAACACTTTTGCATATACATATTATACCTTCATACATATATGAATATATGAATAATATGTGATTTATATTTAATAAACACAGATAAGTAAAATCGTGTGATAATATTATAATATTACGAGCGAATACCCGGGGTGACTGAAGTACTTTCGCATAGTACTCCATTCTGTGTTGGCGGCCTTCGGCCGCGCTCTAAAAAAATAACCCTGGCCGAGCGAATACCCGGGGTGACTGAAGTACTTTCGCGTAATACCCCTTTCTGCGTTGAAAATAAAAAAATATATTGACTTTTTGTTATAAAGTGGTTATAACTTATGGTTATCATGCACTCAAAATTTAAGTTTTCGTTATAAAATGGTAAATTTTGGTTATCATATCTGTCAGCTATTTCCATTTATTTTTGATGATACATGGGTTTGTATTTTAGGCGACGATATATACATTATTATATTTAAAATATGAGTTTTGGGTATGAAGTGGTTATATTTTTCGGTTATCATGCACTCATATTGAAATAAAATTTGAGTTTTCGTACTGTACTGTATACTTTACACTTTATTACGTAATATTATGATATAATATTACTTATACATATAATATTATTATATATATAATATTATTATTATATAATATTATTATATAATATTACTAATACATGTATATAATATTACTTATTTGCTTAATAAATTTAAAAAAGAAAATATCCATATGCATAAATAGAGGAATTTTCGCGAAAAAGAGGAATTTCAGCGAATTGCCTTATCATCACATGGCAGCGCTCCATTTCGTCGTAAGTTTTGGTAAACAAATGAAGTTCAAACGAGTGTAAAATGTAATTTTTAAAATAAAGATTTTGTATTTAAAAAACCTGCAAAAAGTGTAAAATGTGGATTCATTTAAAAGATTATAGTGTAATTTAATTAATTTGAAAAAAAAAAAAATGTGAATGAATTGTGTTTAATGTGGTGAAATAGCTTCTTGAAATGGTCCAATTTGTCGAATTTTCGAACTTTAAGGCCGAATATCTCCTAAACTAAGCGTTTGCGGACCCTATAACCCTATATGTTTTTTAATCAGGAGGTCTTCCTCTTTCCAACGGTACCTTCAAATCGCGGCGCCAAAGAAATCGGAATTGTGCCGAGCACGGTGCTCGCTCGTTCCAAAGATGTGGTTGGCTGAGGGGAAACGGTCGGCTCAAATGATTCAACAAATACTAAATAAAAAATCAAAAAAGTTTCATATAAGATATATAATTTTAATATAATAAATTGGACAAACACTTACCACGTCTGTATCGCTAGGATGTCGCAAAAGGAGAGAGCGCGCAACTTTTTTAGTTGGGATTTAGTTGCGCGCGAATTTGAATTTCGAAAAAAGCAAAAGAGATTTCTCTGCCGACACAGACGTGGCAAAAGAAATTGGGCAACAATATATTTATTTACGCTGTACACATTCGTATATATCAAAAAGTTACACTAATTGTGTATTTTTTAAGAAAATAAATATACTTTAAAAACTGTTTTGCACATTCAAAGTTCCAAGAGATTTGTGTGTTTAAATTTATGACAAATAGCAGTGTTGCCATACTTTGTGTCCTGAAAATATAATCAAAAATGTTTCTGCTTCATATTTAGAGATATAAATGATTTAAAATGAACTATTGTTTAATATATTTATATGGATTATATAACATTTATTATTTAAAAAATATAGAAAATGTTAGTATACAACAGAAAGTAGTCCGACACAAAAGAATTATGATCACCCCGGTGTTGGACCGATCAGGGTTATTATTTTTTAAGCGCCGCCGAAGGACGCCAGTACAAAAAGTAGTTAGACACAAAGGCATATTATTTTTATCTTTATTTTTCAAATAACATAAGATACATACAAAAACCATTTTTACCATTTTCTCTATATATGTTAAACAGAAAATTCTTTAATAGTTTTTTTAAAAAACAATATGTGGCAACACTGGTATTTGTGATGACGTGTAAAGAAAAACAAAACAAAACAAAGTAGGAGTGAATTGTATATCAAATTGTGGAACTTTAAAGTGAAATGTCTCGAAAACTGTGAGTCTGAGGACAGTATATGCGTATACATTTTTTAATCCTGAGGACCTCCTCTATCCATCCGTACCATCAAATCACGGCGCCGAAAGAATCGTAATCGTGCACCACAAGGTTAGAGATTAGAATTCGAAATACTGTCGAAGCTAGAAGGGAAGTAGTGACCGATCGTCTAACAGATATACGAGCGCTTGAGAAAAAGCGAAAACTTTGAAGCTCGATTTCTCGGTTTTTTATTTCTACGATTATTCTTAATTGGCGGGCAGGATAGAAAAAAATCTAAACGTTGTATGGAAATAGGGCAAAGTTTATTATTATTGGCATAAAATTATCTTATATTTAAACTAAAAAAAAATTAAGAAAATTCAAGTTTGAACAAATTTTTAAATAACATAAAATAAAATTTTTTTGGTCCAAAACCACTTTTTTCAATTTAAAAAAAAAATTGTAAAATTTCTACACTTTTTTAATTTTCTTAGTTTAAATAGAAGATAAATTATTAAACAATATGAATCTCTTTGAATTTTCTGTTTCCTATAGAAATTGCGACCCGCCGTCCGAAAAATGCACATTCGAAATGCATCGGGCAATTGCTTCCAGGCAGAATATCAAAGATTTCGTATCCGAAAAAATTGTGGAAGATGTTCAAATACATATGTATATAACTATACAGCCTACAAATCTCGCTTGATTCAATTATTTCTTTCCCCCCGTCTATTCCATCAATTGGCGACATGGTTTTGTACCCGTGGTTGTCCGATTTTGACGAAACCTTAGAATATCATAATATAGACTAAAATAAGAATATCTGTAAACTTTTTAGTGGCCAAAGTTGCTCCATTGTTTTTTGGCGCACACTTCAAATTGAGATCAAAAAATAAAATTACTTTTTCTTTTATTTTTTAACGACTTCAAAATTGAGTGAAAAAAAATTTTGAAGTTATCCATTTTTATTTAAAAAAATCTCAGCTTTCTGATAAAAATATTTTCAAAATCCAAAAAAATTTCAAAATCCAAAAAAACTATGTTTTTTTCCAAAAATCCCGCTTTTTGGGCCCTTCCCCCACTTTTTTTCTTTCAAAATTGACATTTTTTTCGATTCCTCGTTAAATTTTACATAAGAATCAGTTTTCAAAAATATGGGACTCTGATCCCATGAACAGCAAAAAAATATTCAAAGTTGACGCTCAAAATCCAAAAAAAAACATCATTTTCCAAAAAATCCGGTTTTTTGTGCTTTTCCACCAACTTTTTTTCAAAATTGACTTTTCCATTCGATTCCTCGTTAAATTTTACATAAGAATCAATGTTCATAAATAAGGGACTCTGATCCCATGAACAGCAAAAAAACTTCAAAGTTGTCGCATAAAAATGGATAACTTCAAAATCTTTTTCACTCAATTTTGAAGTCGTTAAAAAATAAAAGAAAAAGTCATTTTTTTGTTTGATCTCAATTTGAAGTGCGCGCCAAAAAACAATGGAACAACTTTGGCCACTAAAAAGTTTACAGATATTCTTATTTTAGTCTATATTATGATATTCTAAGGTTTCGTCAAAATCGGAGAACCACGGGTACAAAACCATGTCGCCAATAGATGGAATGGCCCATATATACTATAAATGTTATTGTGACGGTTATTGAGACGGTTATGCTTCTAGTAAAGGAGCATAATGAACTCCTCTTCAAAGAGTTCCCGCTGGGATATTTTCGTAGAAATCACCTTTGCAGCTACCTGCTTGGAGCGGAGTCTCCTTCTAGGAACATCAAGAGGTCTTTCCTTAATATGTTTTTTTCAAGCTTTTTTCATGAATAACTTTTTGTTTTATCCGCCAGTGACTACTGGTATAATATATACTGTATACCTCAGCCAATCACTCGTAGTTGAGGTTTTCTAGTATTTTAATAACCAATAAGATGCGCCGGCAACAAGCTCTAAATCATCATTCAAGAGCACTAACTCTATTTAACCACAAATTCGTTTCACATTATTAGCTAAACCTACTTCTGTATTGTTGTTTGAAAGATCAAATAAAAAAATATTTACCTTACATATTGAAACAAAGGTTATCCATTTAAAAAATTACCTCAAAATTAGCTTTAGAGTCGACTTTATTTTTAGTTGCGATTATAACGGTAGCTGAAGGTCTATAAGAAAATTTATTACACTTATACTCCATATTTCACTTTGAGCCAGAAGTTATTATTTCGGGCACTAGATTTTATTAACCTTTATTCAATGAAGCAATTAGAAGCATTGTGTATACACTTCAGGCGGCAATAATTAATTTACTGTGTTGTTTTCTGTTCCCAAATCAAATAACAGCTGACTATTAACACTTCAGCCAACCTATAATGGGGCATTTCCACAGGATAAAATTTATGTCATACTAACTGTATTGCCGTGCCTATTGCCTGTGGAGACTCCATATTGCTTATTACTTACAATATATGAAATACTGTCACTTCACTAGTTTGACAGCGCAGTTTTCATTTCTATGAATATTTCGAAGAGGCAACATATCCCATTTACACATATGGCGAAGGCACTTTAATTTCGGTAATATGAAATATGGAAGACCGAGTTTAAGACGGTTGTGTTATATTATATAAATAAAGAACGTTTTCAAAATAACAATTTTCCAAAAAAATAATATTTAGTTAATAATATTGTTAATTTACAGAAAAATTATGCAAATTGGGTTGGGAAGTCTTAAATTAAATAAACGTATGCAGGCGTAAATTAAAATATTAATAACAATTATTATTTAGTAGTCCAAAATTATGACTTCTTATTTTCCACAGAAATACATTTGTAAAAAAGGATCTTTATCCTTTTTTTATTTTGAACATAAAAGATTTAAGGAGTTCAAGAGCTCACAACGGGCACTACCCGACGGCATTTTGCAAATGATAAAATAAATCCTTCGAGAGCTCAAAGCATGCGCTACATCAGCTCGAACTTACCCACCCCACGCCTTTGCCAGGAACAGGAATAAAAGGATGTTTAACTTATTCTAGTGTGAGAGCGCTTCAAAATTTGCGTTTTTTATAACATTTTCCATTAAGGCCAGATTGAACAAAATAATAATTTTTGGGCATTTTTCAACCCAATACCCAACTCTTTTAGTACGAATAAAAATTTCTATATAGTGGTTATTTCATATATGGAGAAAATATTTAAATCCTTTTAAAGTATGTTAGAACAACTAATTTTTGACCTTTCAATACCCAATAAAAAAATTCGAGCTTGTCAGCTCTCAATCATTAAATGTTTTTAACCATTTTCCATTGAAAATAATACTATGATGCTTCAAATTACAAAATGTTTCATCAAATAGCTTTAAATTTCACAAATTTATTTAATTTTCATTGTTTAACATTTTTTATAAGTGGTCTTGAACGATGCAACAAATCCCTAAGTTTACATATTTTTTTGGTAAGATTTCATTCTGGCCATCGCTCGTTTCTAATTGCTAAACGTCAAAACCTCCTGAACTCGATCAACTGTCAAAGTTTAGGTGGTTTTGACGTTTAGCAATTGCTCTCTCACTTCCAGTGAGAGAGGAGTTAAACATCTCTTTATTTCTGCCAAAACTCTCTCTATCTCTCTTAATTGTAAGTAAGCAGTAATCACATATGTACTCATTGAATAATTTGCTTGAATCAATGATATTTGAACATATTGCCGAGGGAAAGAAATTATTATTTAAAAATATTTAACTGTATATGTGGTCATAAATATGTATGATACTTAAACTTAACTTTCTTAAATTTAGTCCTCCCTTTGTGTTTGTAATATCGATATTACTATTTCGGTGAGATTAGGATTTATCCCAACTAAAATATCTTTGCCCTTTTTCGGCAATGGTGTTGATTTGTACAAAACCTCAACTTCCTCTTTCTCCTTATATACTTCAGCATCATCTTCAAAATTGTAGTCGATTGCTTCAGCTTCGTCCTCATGTTCAAACGATTTAACCTGAACTTCACTTTCCTACATTTCTCTAAAATTTGTGTCTGCCGGAAGAGTTAAATGCTAAGGTAATAATTTTGTTATTTTTTTTTTCAATTATTGAAGGTTCATGAACTTCTTCAAAAAACTCATCTTCAACTTCATTTTATTTTGTCTTCCTTTATTACGTCTGCCGTTTCTTCCTCAGCAGAAGATAAAGGGAAAAATCGAACTGTTATAAGTTTTTCTTCTTTTTTAGACCACATTAGTTAGTTTTGGTTCTTTAACATAGCCGTAGAATATAGGAATTTTTAATTTTTCTAATTCCAAGTTTTTTTTTTTTTTTCTGTTCTTTCCTTTTCATTGGGGGTGTTTTTTACGTGGCGGGTTCCAAACCCAGCGCCTTCTCACTTTAGCTCGCCTTTAAACGGATGTTCTTAGGCTACCTAGAGGATACTTGGTCAAAGACCGGAAGTGGTTAGCTGCTTGAGTCATATGTAAAAGAATCGTTTCTGGCCACTCCCAAATGAATGGCGGTCAGAGAACTTTACTCACTTGCGTGAACTTCTGCACATGACTCCATCCTCCAAACTTTTTCAATCTGCTGCTGGAGAAAATTATTCGAGCTGCAGAACTGAATCGAGCAGGTACAATCTTTTATAAGAGTGTACAGCTGCTGGCGTATGACGATGATATTGATATCATCGGTCTCAACACTCGCGCCGTTAATACTGCTTTCTGCAGACTGAACAAGGAAGCAACGCAAATGGGTCTGACATTGAACGAGGGCAAGACGAAATATCTCTTGTCATCAAACAAACAGTCGTCGCACTCGCAACTTGGTTCTCACGTCAATGTTGACAGTCATAACATTCAAGTTGTAAATAATTTCGTCTATCTTTGAACCAGCGTAAACACCACCAACAATTTCAGCCTGGAAATCCAACGCAGGATTACTCTTGCCAACAGGTGTTACTTCGGACTGAGTAGGCAACTGAAAAGTATAGTCCTCTCTCGACGAACAAAAACCAAACTCTATAAGTCGCTCATAATTCCCGTCCTGCTATGTGGTGCAGAGGCTTGGACGATGACAACAACCGATGAGTCAATGTTGCGAGTTTTCGAGAGAAAGGTTCTGCGAAAGATTTACGGTCCTTTGAGCATTGGCCACGGCGAATATCGCATTCGATGGAACGATGACGACATTGACATAGTTCAGCGAATTAAAAGACAGCGGCTACGCTGGCTAGGTCATGCTGTCCGGATGAATGAAAACATTCCAGTTCTGAAAGTATTCGACGCAGTACCCGCCACGGGAAGCAGAGGAAGAGGAAGACCTTCATTCCGTTGAAAGGACCAAGTGGAGAAGGACCTGGCCTCGCTTGGAATATCCAATTGGCGCCACGTAGTGAAGAGAAGAAACGATTGGCGCGCTGTTGTTGACTCGGCTATAATCGCGTAAGCGGTATCTAGGCCAGTAAAGAAGAAGAATTATTTCAGCATATTGTTTATGCTGCATGATATGGGATTGTTTTCAAGTGTACAATTCAGTACAATCAAATCCATTCAGTTCATCCTAAACAACATTGTTGATCAATTCGAGTACCGGCAGCGTCAACTGATTTAATGCAACACGAACAATCTTCGGCAATTACGATCGAGTGAACGGTATGACTGACATCGGTTCAAATCGTATCATGCTAGTTCATAGCGTTGCGACGTTTGTTTGAATCGATATGAGACTGCGGGTAAATCTACGAGTGCAGCAAGTATTCTGCTGGAATGATTTGAATCATGTTTGGCAAAAAATGTATCAGCTTTGCACTTGTGCGCATGTTACAAATTTTTGCTGCGTAAAAAACTGAAATTCAATCTAGAACGCACGTACATATATACATACATTTGTTGTATGTATATTGTCGGGGTGATCGACGTGTGTTTGCCAAGTAAAATAAAAATTATTAGAAATTGGGTAACAATTCAGATATATACAGAGGGTGTCTAATATATAATATGAGTATAGGTATGGGTTAATAAATACAATTGTATATTTATATATGAGTTTACACAATAATACAACTTAAGGGTTAATTATACTTGTAAATATAATTATAAATTTTAAATAAAACCTGATGTGGTTACTTTTTCCCGCGATGATGAGCTGATGCTGTTACTGATGTTGTTGCTGCTGATACTGCTTCTGTTGTTGGTGTTGATACTGCTGCTGTGTTTTGGCGCCGTATGTCCTGTGGTGACTCGTTTTATTGTTTTTTTTTTTTTTGTTTTATTGGGTACTTCGCTGTTATGTTGGCGCTGTTGAGTGTTTTTTGCATTGTCCTCTAATTCGTATTTAGACGAGTTAGGAGGACAATGCAGGGATGTGTTCATTTGGTATGAAAATCCCGGCCGCCTTGCAGTGTCTGCGAATAAAAAGATTTTTAGATCTATTTTGATTTGGGTAAATGAGTATTGTTGTGAACGGGTTGGAGTTATACTTTGGGTTTACATCGCAAAAGCACCGGTTAAAGTCCAACCGAGTGCGAAGTTTTGTGCGATCACGGTGCTGTTATCGGGGTTGAATAATCCGGGTTTCATTAATCTTGGGTAGATGTCAGCTCCCAGTTCCAACATGATTTTGTCGTTCTTCCAAAATGTAAAGTCGGCTAGGACTAAGTGGTCGAATTCTTAATGATTTCGCCACATAAGGCACGATTATAGAGTCGGGTCGGTAAATCATGCGTCAGTAGGCAGTTAACTTCGACATGCCAGTTGGAATCAGTTAAGGATCTTATGACGACTTTGCATATACGATGCGAGTCGAGGTACGTTTTCAGTAACCTCAATCTCTGAGCCAGTTCTGATGCGATTACGGTCACCTTTCGGGTCGGGTTGATTGTGGCTCGTGTTTTATTCCACTTGCTATCCTGTTTAACTTTGATCATTACTGTTGGTATGAGGGTCGGCTTGGCCAGTAACATGGGTAGATCATTTTGTTTATGCAGTCTTTCCTTGCTCTTTGATGTTTTTTCTGGCTCCTGGGGTATCCATGTAGGGTTAAATGGTGTTCTCCATTACTTTTGTACTTGTGCACTTTTGGGTGGAATGCGATCTGGCCAAGCCATTGACGTAGTACTTATACTTAATGACTGTGTCAAACTTTTCGTTGATGTTCTTTTCAGTAAATTTTGAACATGTTACCAGTCTATGATCCTTTTTGCACAATCTACAGGCGACATGCTTGTGTGTTTGTTTCGCTGAATGGCTGATAGTGCGTCGGGCCGTGCGATGGGTACTTCCTCGTTCTTCTCGAATAGGAGAAAGGCTGATAGTACGTCGGGCCGTACGATGGCTATTTCCTCGCTCCTCTCGAATGGGGGAAAGGGTCGCTTTAAAGCGATGTATGCGTCTTGCTAGGGTTTCTTCGTTCGAGAGTGGGCTGATGCTACGGGTCACACTGAGTGATCGCACAGTGAATGTGGGGCTGCTTTGGCGACTACAAATTGGCCGGTTGCTGATTTGAGGGGCCATGTCACTATAAGAAAATAAGATTAATTATTTGGTAAAGTGACTATTTTGGTTATTGGGCGGGTAATTGTTCCCGGAGAGGTACGTATGTCAACTACTCTTGCTTTATTGTCTGCACCGAGATACGTTTTTTCGATGCGACCAAGTCTCCCTTCATTTGGGGGTAGTGTTTCTTGACGTATAACTACCAAATCGTTGACGTCTATATTGCGCTGAGTGTATTTCCACTTATATCTTTTGTGGAGCTCTTTCAGATATTCTTCTTTCCATCGTTTGCAGAAGTGTTGATGGAGTATCTTCAGTTTCTGCCATCTTTGTGCGATGCTTAGATTTGCATCTTCTAAGTTGGGTTCTGCTAGGATTAATAAAGGGGTGCCTATTAAGAAATGGCCTTTAGTTAAAGGTTCTAAATTTGTTGGGTCTTCACTTAATAGGCTTAAAAAGCGAGAATTCAAACAACTTTCGATTCGGGTTAAAAGGGTAGCTAGTTCTTCGAAAGTGAGTTTCTGGTTCTGGTTTCTTTTCAAGTGGCTATATACTTTTACTTTTCACTCCTGCTTCCCAGAACCCACCCCTGTGTGGAGCTCCTGGAGGATTAAAGTGCCAGTTGATGTTTTTGTGTGCTTCACTAGTTGTTAATTGAGTTTTCAATGACTTCATGAATTCTCGGCGATCTTTAATTAAAAGTTTAGACGCTCCAACGGAATTAGTACCATTGTCCGAATAGAAATCGACGGGACATCCATGCCTGGAAAAAAAACGTGCGAATGCGGCCATGAATGGGTTGGTGGTGAGATCACTCACTGGCTCTAGATGTATTGCTTTGGTCGCAAAACAAACAAATACGCATACATAACCTTTTGTGATCAGACATGCTCTGCCGGTGTAGTTTTTTATGTCGTAGGGACCGGTGAAATCGATTCCTGTTGCTGCGAATGGAAGGGTTAAGGTGGTACGTTCTGCGGGTAGTGCTGTCATAATCTGAGTAGTGTTGCGCTTTTTGTGCAAAACGCAAGTTTTGCACTGCTGAATGATAGACTTGATGAGGGTTTTCAGCTTCGGTATCCAAAATTCCGAACGCATAAGTCGTAAGACTAGCTGGTTGCCGCCATGAAGGGTTATTAGATGGGTAAATTGGGTGAGTAGTTTGGCTAGTCGACTGCTATAGGGTAGTATAATCGGATAACGCTTGTTGTATGATAACGCCGCTGAATTGCTCAACCGACCATTAACTCGCATTATTCCTTTGGGATCGATTAAAGGGTTTAGTGTCAAAATTGTACTTTTTTTGGGTATGCTGGTTTTCTGGGTTAAGGCTTCATACTCTTCCTGGAAATACTTCTTTTGGGATAAAATAATTAGCTTCGGGCGGGTAGTGTTGAACTCGTCTGGTGTTATTTCCAACGTTGTGTATGACTGCTGTGATTTATTGGATGACGCATTCACAAATATGCTGCAACTCGAATGGCTTTGGGTAAGGATGAGAATCTATCCAGCATGTCCTCTTGTATTGTGTTCACCAAGGTCTTGATTGGTCGGATTTCCAGTGTTGTATCGATTGATTTTTTGGTTACTGGCCGGTGTATTGGATCGAGTCTTAGCCAATGGGGTCCGTGCCACCAGAGGTCCTTGGTGACCATTTCCAGAGGTGTGCTTCCGTGAGTAGCTAGATCTGCCAGATTTTCTTGACTTTCGACGTGAGTCCAATTTTCGGTTCCAACTTTTTCTGCGATTTGGCAATTCGGTGGGATACAAAGGTTGTCCATGTGCATTGGGGCTTGCTTGTCCATGAAAGAACAATTGTGGAATCCGTCCAAAGGTGAGTACGGTATTGGGTTATACTTAGTTGGGGTAGGGTCGCATCCACTAGATTCGTCAGAAGAACAGCTCCACAAAGTTCTAGCCTTGGTAACGATATAGTTTTTATTGGGGCCACACGAGTTTTTATACCAAAAAGGTTGTTCACGTATTTCAGTTTGTAGAAACACTGATATATAGGGCTGCTGCGTAGGCTTTTTCAGATGCGTCAGAGAATCCACGAAAATTGATGATCGCCGATGTCGAAAAGTGGGTCCATCGAGGAATTTCAATGAGATTTAAGGAATCGTAGTCCTTTATGAATATTTTTCATCGATGGAGAGTTAAGGGTTTCAAACATTCATCCCAACCGGATTTATCCAGCCATATCTGTTGTATTATTATTTTAGCTGTGACTACAAGGGGCTGAGCCAACCAGCTGGGTCGAAAAATTTTTTCTATAATCGATAGTAGTCCTTTTTTGGTATACGACGTTTTATCCTGAATAGGGTTGATGAGAAAAAAGAACGCATCTTTTTTTGCATTCCATCTGATTCCTAGTGTTTTTGTGTTATTGCACTCTGGTAAACTGAGTGAGTTGGTATCGAATAGATGTTCTTGTGGGATT
>CM050326.1:24577140-24733983 GCA_027475135.1 Bactrocera correcta
GCGACTGATGGAACATGTGTTAAAAGGACTCAACTGGAAGACATGTTTGGTGTATCTTGATGACATTATCATCATGGGAAAAAGTTTTGATGATCATCTGAAAAATCTAGAGGAAGTCTTTCAGCGAATAGCATCAGCCGGATTACGCTTGAATCCCAAAAAGTGTTCATTATGGAAGAAGCAGGTCACATATCTCGGACATAAAGTGTCAACTGAGGGAATTCACACCGAGGAAGGAAAAATAAAAGCAGTGAAAGATTGGCCTCGACCCACCAACATTCATGAACTCCGCAGCTTCCTCGGCTTATGCACGTATTACCGCCGTTTTGTACCTGGATTTACGAACGTGGCTAGAAGTTTACATGATTTAACAAAGAAGAATCGCCCGTTTGTATGGCAGTTGGAACAAGAAAAAGCGTTTGAGCAGCTTAAAGAACTACTTTGTACGGCACCGATGTTGGCTTATCCAATACCTGGAAAGAAATTCATCCTGGATACAGATGCGAGCGCTTATGGAATTGGAGGTGTCCTGTCTCAGCTCATCGACGGACAAGAAAGAGTAATTGGGTATTACAGCAGAGTGCTCGGGAAACCAGAGAAAAACTACTGTGTGACGCGAAAAGAACTACTAGCTGTGGTGGAATGTGTAAAACATTTCCACAAGTATTTGTATGGACAACGATTCTTGCTGAGGACTGATCATGCAGCATTAAAATGGTTATTACAGTTTAAGAATCCGGAAGGCCAAATTGCGCGATGGATCGAAAGATTACAGAATTACGACTTCGAAACGGAACATCGAAAGGGGATTCACCACAAAAATGCGGATGCATTATCACGTCGCCCTTGTCCACTGGAATGTAAACATTGCTCCAAATCAGAGGGAAAAGAAGGTATAATCGACGTGCGATTACTGAATATAGAACCTGAAGATGATTGGACTCCTCATCGCATCAGAATCAATCAGCTGGAGGACCCTGATCTTGCAAAGCTGGTAATGGCCAAAGAAAATGGGGTACGACCACCAAAGGAACAAATAAGTAACGAGAGTCCAACGGCAAAAGCATATTGGGCCCAATGGAACAGCATAAACCTCGTTAATGGATACCTTCATCGTACCTGGGAAAGCGAAGATGGCAAACAGTCTCGTCTGCTGATCATAGTACCGAAGTCCATGATCCCGAAAGTATTGAAAGAATATCACAATGGACCTAGTGGAGGGCACCTTGGGATTACAAAAACTATTGAGAAGATTAAACAACGGTTCTACTGGATCGGTTGTCGAGATTCCATAGCAGAATGGATAAGTAATTGCGTAGAGTGCATGGCAGCTAAAGGTCCTAAAGCCAAGAGTCGCGGTAGGCTACAACAGTACAACGTGGGATCACCATTTGAACGAGTCGCAATGGATGTTGCAGGTCCGTTCCCAACCAGTACGGCCGGAAACAAATATCTACTGGTTGTCATGGACTATTTCAGTAAATGACCAGAAGTATATGCCTTACCAAACCAAGAAGCGAAGACAATAGCCGAAGCGTTTGTAGAAAATTGGATAACAAGGTTCGGAGTGCCCGTCGAATTACACTCAGATCAAGGCAGGAATTTCGAATCTTCCATTTTCCAAGAAGTCTGTACATTATTGGGCATCCACAAGACACGGACAACAGCGTTACATCCACAATCAGATGGAATGGTGGAGAGATTCAACCGAACGCTCGAAGAACATCTGCGGAAAATCGTTGATAAAGATCAACGGAATTGGGACAAGTGCATCCAGATGTTCCTGCTGGCGTATCGTTCAGCGAAGCACGAGACAACTGGTTACACGCCAGCAAAGATTATTTTCGGATCTGATCTGCGACTCCCTGCTGATCTTAAGTTTGGAACGAATCCTACAGCTGTAAGAAATGATGGAGATTCTGCCTTAAAGGAAGAAATGAATGAATTGCATCTAATGGTAAGACAGCACACGCATCTGATGAGCAATAAGATGAAGGACCGGTTCGATCAAGCGGCAAATTCAAAAGGTTTTGAAGAAGGTGATCTGGTCCTGTTGTACCATCCACTTCGAAAGAAAGGCTTGTCCCCGAAATTGCAGACAGCCTGGGAAGGACCCTATATGGTGATGAAACGACTTAATGACGTGGTATACCGCAAAGAAATGGGAAAGCGCGATGTAAAATGAAAGTAGTGCATTTGGAGAGGCTCCCCCCATTTGGTTCAAGAGGATTTGTGCCTAATCGGGACGATTAGGCTTTTATGTTACAAAAAGTAGTATTAAGTTGTATTTGTATTGCTATATGCATCCCTTATTATGAACAATAGCTGTAGGTATATGGAATAGCATTTGTCTTGTTGTAGACATCTGGCGCCGCGGCTGTCTGCTTGCGTCTGGCGCCGTATAGCATTATGTTCTGGTAATTTCCAGACGCGATATTCTAGAAGGACACGTCGACATCAGCGAGAAGTGCGTGGCTATATAAGCCGTGGCAGCGCGAACGTAATCAATCAGTGCTAAGAGTAAACTGCTATAGTGTAGACGAGTTGTAAAATAAAGAGTAGTTGAATTAAATTCAACAGTTGTAGTTTTATTTGTCAATCCAGAGATACGAACCTAACAAAGTGAACTAGCAAGCAGTAAAATCGCAACAATAATATGAGTATGTGTATGGGTTAATAAATACAGTTGTATATTTATATATGAGTTTAAACAATAATACAACTTAAGGGTTAGTTATACTTGTAAATATAATTATAAATTTTAAATAAAACCTGATGTGGTTACTTTTTCCCGCGATGATGAGCTGATGCTGCTACTGATGTTGTTACTGCTTCTGTTGGTGTTGGTACTGCTGCTGTGTTTTGGCGCCGTATGTCCTTGCACTGTGGTGATTCGTTTTATTGCGTTTTTTTTTGTTTTGTTGGGTACTTCGCTGTTATGTTGGCGCTGTTGGGTGTTTTTTGCATTGTCCTCTAATTCGTATTTAGACGTGTTTGGAGGACAATGCAGGGATGTGTTCATTTGGTATGAACATATACATATAGTATATTCGATGGAATTTCCATTATGTATATAACATATGTATGCATATACGTACATATGTGTTTGAAATAGAACGAGTAAACCAGTGTTTATGCATCATTTCGGAAATTTTCTGCTAATGCGAACGTTCATAAACAAATTATGTATAAGCTGATCACTAGTAATTAAAAGTTGTTCTCTATCACTGATTTGAAGACAAACTGTTCGATTCGTGTACATGAAAGTCGTCCAAAATCCTTAGAAATATGCTAAGCCATAGTCGAAATAACCATGTTAGGGTTAATGCATTTCGAATTTCCCAAATAGAATAAAATGTAGATAATGTAGTTATCTCATTTCTTGTTCTTATTGAATGAGTGCGGAAGAGAAAACATAAGTGGCAATATTTGTATTTGTAAATACATTTAATTAATTCCTATATCCCTCTTTAAAAACTTTAATTCATCTACAGCAGCAGAAGCACAATTTTGTTTGGTGAGTTTTGTGGAATTATATATAATATTATTCTATGTATACATTGTAGTAAACATGTACAGGTGTGGCGGTTCATGTAAATTTCGGATGGGTAGAATAAATAAAAAAAAATAAATTCAAAAAAATTAATATATTTATTGCAAAAACAGTTTTTCTCCTCGGCGATTTTGCTATAAACTTATCCTTTGACAAATTTAAATCTAATTTTGATGCTTCATTTGCGTAAACGTACAAAATAGCCACATTATTTAACCTGTCCTGGAGCATGGTTGAGCGTAAATAAGATTTTAATCTTCGAAGGACAGAAAAACTCCTTTCGTTCGAACATGATGATCCCGGAATTGCTATTAACATTCCCACAAAGCGTATAAGATCAGGTATAAGCCCCTGACACCATTCGAACTCCTTGCAAAAATTTAAAATTTCTTGAAACTTTTTGACACTTCTTTTTTGCCGTTTCACCAATTGCCAAAACATATCTCTGTCGCTTAAAAGTCGTTCCTTGTCAAAATCTTTTTCATAAAATTTAAGGACTTCATACACGTTTTCTGTTGCGCACAATGTAAATTGATCCAATAATTTGAAGAATTGAGCAGAATCATTTTCGAATCGACTTCTGAGGGACTCAATCAGCTGGTCGTACATTTCAAAGAACTGTTTCCTATAATATTCTTCAGGTGATTTAAATATATGGGCTTCGCTTGTGCCTTGCTCGAGCCGTTTACTTATTTTGCGTTGAAGAGGAAGCATAGGGTCATCGAGTTCAAGTTCGACAGCGCCTTGCGTACTCTTTTTCCAAGCTTCTTCAAGCTTGGTTTCACCAGAAGCTTCCAAAACTGCACGTACAGCATTCACTTTTTTGTAGGAGTCAATAACAGAAAGGTCTGATTTTTGGAGTTCGGTGTTCAATATTTCGATGCAATTAAAAATTTCGATTATCATTGTTAACATAAAAAAGCATTTGAACGATGCCATGAACTCAAAAAACCCTAACGCTTTGGCTGACATAGAACTGTCTATTTCTTTATCCGTAGATCGACAAAGAAAAAATTTTAGCAATACAGCGTAATTCGCTCTAACAGCCTTCAAAGATTTTACACGTAACACCCATCTGTAATGAAGAAAATAGTAAAAATAAAATATATTAAAATAAAATCGTTCACAAATTTGTTTTGACTTACCTGGATGGACAATAGGCTGCAAGAAATGGCAAAAGAATGTCTTTCTTTTGGTCTGTTTCATTCTGAAATTGTTTAAATTGGTCCAAGCGTTTAGGAGAATCTCGTACAAAGTTTATTAGATCTTTAATTATTTCAATAGATTTTCGAGCAATATTAATTTTTTGTAGCGAATCTTGAACAACAAGATTGATGTGTGTGCGTTACAGTGAACAACTAAAGCCCGAGGCTCTTCCTCACGAATGCGTTTCTGTAGCCCAGAAATCTTACCACTAACATTTGAAGCACCATCATAGCATTGACCTCTGAGTTTGGAAAGAGGTAATTTATATTGCGCCAATACTGCATTAACTAGGTTAAATAAAGTTTGGGACTTTGTGTCCGGTGTTGAAAAAAAACCGACAAAATATTCACTGGCATTCAATTCTTCAGTGACATATCTTAGGCAAATGGACACTTGCTCAACACTTGCGACATCTGCAGTTTCATCTAATAAAATTGAGAAAAATTCTGCGTTTCGTATTTCTTCCATAATCGGGGTCAAAGTAGCAGTGGCCATTAGGTCTAAGATTTCGTTTTGAATATCGTATTGAAACCATTTGAAGCCATCTCTTTTCAACCAAGATTTTAGCTCTGGCACGTCTTCTGCTCGAGCATTTAGAATGGCCAAGAAATTTGACTTTTTATCATCTTATGTCTTCTTATAGGAAGACCTTGTTGTGCCAGAACTAACAAGGTAATAAATATTTTCTGGAGCGCAGTTCTATTCTCCATCATCTGTTTCAGGTGTGCAGTTGATAATTTCTGTACAACATTTGTAGTTGGCTCTCAATATGTAATGCACTTAGTGAATGAGATTTTATTCTCTCAGCAGCGTGCTTCCAGTTGTTGAAACCTTCGTCAACCCAAGCATGTTTGGATTGATTGGAACGAGAATCAAATTTAATCGTAAGTTTTTTTTTTCGCACGACTCACTGCAAATGCTACAAATTGCTTTGTTTTTATTATTGAGTTGAAGCCATTGAAATTTTTGCTGCCAGCGCTCAAAATTAGAAAGTTGAGAACAATTTTTATACTATTCGCTAGAAAAATATTCACCTTTCAGTTTTGACCTATATTAAACAATAAAATTACTTATCGTTTTCAGAACACTTATCCACGCTATCTGCATTAGAATTAAATTGTCCACCTTCAATATGCTTTCTAACAGCATCATCCACGCTTTCTGCGTTAGAACTAAGTTGTTCAGCTACAGCATCATCCACGCTCTCTATATTTATTCTTTTTTTTCTCACGACAAACTTGACCATTGTTATACAATAAAAAAAAAACACTTAGAAACCAGTTTTAGGTCAAATTGTTCTGCTATATTTTAAGGGATGAGCCATATAACAATGACTGCTATCGATTTTTTTAGAGAATTTTCAAAATCGAATGCTATTAGACAATTAGAAATAAAATTTATTTTCCAGTTAAGTTTAATTTCTTTTTCACATGTATACGTACGTGTGAGGGAAAAGTGGTTAGAATCCGTACGCGGCCTACTCACATGTTGCAATAGTTTTAAGGGTTTGAAAACCTAGTGTTTCACTAGTTTTTTCACCACTTTTGGCTGGCAGGGTTGAACTTAGATATGAATATTTAGTGAGCTGTGAGTGTTTTACCAGATTTATGTATTACAAGCCGAGATGGCTTTTGAAAAATAAAAATTTTCTGTTTTAATGTGAAATTATTTATAAGGAAATAAATAAAAACGAAAAAATTACAAACAATTCTTGTTTTTCTTATTATATATACTAATAGAATAAAGGTGAAATTTATTTTAAACTTAAAATAATTTAAACAGTCAAATTTACACTACAAACACAAAAAAAGATTTGTGTTTTTTTAAAAAGCTGCGTTGTATGGGTTAATGAGAGAAAACTACTTATACCTACAAGCAGGGACAATATGATAGGAAACTGCTTGATTCTATTTTATGGGTTTGGTATGGGTCGCAGAACCTTTTCATGCCTCTGCACAAGACGGGAATAATGAGTGACTTATAGAGTTTGGTTTTTGTTCGTCGAAAGAGGACTTTATTTCCCAATTGTCTACATAGTCCGAAGTAGTACCTGTTTGATATCTATCCTGCGTTGGATTTCGACGCTGACGTTGTTGTTGGTATTGATGCTGGTTCCTAACTAGACGAAATTGTCTACGACTTCAAAGTTATGACTGTCAACAGTGACGTGGATGCCTAGTCGAGAGTGCGACGACTGTTTGTTTGATGACGGGAGATATTTTGTCTTGCCCGTCACCATCAGACCTTTCTTCGCTGCCTTATCCATTCTGTAGTAGTAGGGATGGTAAACTCGATTCCGATTCCGATTCCACTCGAGAATCGAGTTTCCTCGTAAAATAATCGATTATTCGGAATCGATCTTCAGTAGTCGAAATCGATTAAGAATCGATTCTTGACATTCGACTTTATTATTAATTAAGTGACTAGTTTCAAGTTACAGATACTACACACGAGCAGAAGAAAACTCGCGATTCTTAATTCTTGACGATAAATTTATTAAAATGGCGCCTAGCGCTGTATGGATTTAATTTAAAAAATTAACAACGGGTCGAATGTCCAGTGTCACCAATGTGAAAAGCAATAAAAATATAATCAATAGACGTACTATATTGACGATGTGCAGCCAATTCCAAGACTAATGAAATTTCTGTATTATTTATTTATTTAATAAACTATAATATGTTATTGGAATTATAATCAGTACAACGACAATGATGAAGCGGATGGAGTACCAATTGAATTAAGGCAATTTATTAATCGGTCGGTAGTAGATGGAGGTAGTACACCAGATCCATTACTTGGTTGGAAAAGTATCGAAATGATTGCAAAAAAATACTTATCGATTGTTGCGACTTCAACACCTTGTGAACGTTTATTTTTGCATACTGCGCTAACTGCGAATCAAATTCACAGCCGGTTAACGCCTGCTCACTTAAATAAGCTTCTGTTTTAAGATCTGTCCCGGAAAATGTATGATTTTCTTAAACTGATAATTAACTTATTGTTTTTTTACCTATTTTAAATTTATTTAAAAACTTATTTTATTACACTTTTTTAAGCAACTAGAATTATTTAAAAAAATTTATATGAAATGTAAGGTTCTTGTTACATTATTTAAAGACAAAAAATATAAATGTTTTTAACTATTTTTGTGCCTTGTGATTTCATAAATAATTTTTTGTCTGTTTAATTTAAAATCGATTAAAATCGAAATAATCGATTTTTGCGCTCGATTAATCGATTCATAGAATCGAAAAATATAAAAAAATAATCAGAATCGAGAATCGATTCTGCAAACAATCTTTCCATCCCTATTATGGAGAGAGCAGAACTAACGGCGCGGTTGTTGGTGCCGATGATATCAATATCATCGGCATACGCCAGCATCTGTACACTCTTATAAAAGATTGTACTTGCTCGATTAAGTTCTGCAGCTCGAACTATTTTCTCCAGCAATAGATTTAAGAAGCCGCACGATGGGGAGTCGTCTAGTCTGAAACCTATTTGGTATCGAACGGCTTGGAGAGAACCTTATCGATCCTGACAGAACTTTTGGTACTGCTCAAGGTCAGTTTACACAGCCGTATTAGTTTTGCGGGGCTGCCAAATTCGGGCATCGTGGCATAAAGGCAGCTCCTTTTTGTGTTGTCGAAAGCAACTTTGAAATCGACGAAAAGGTGGTGCGTCACCGGTCTTTTCCAAAATTTGGCGCATGGTGAATATCTGGTTGGTTGTTGAATTTCAAGGTTTAAAGCTACACTGATAAGGTCCAACCAGTTTGTTGACCGTGGGCCTTAATCTTTCAGGAATCTTATTCCACACTTAAATCCAAAGCGTTGGCCATGCTTTCGTCCGACCATATTCTACAAAGAAGCTGATGCATGCTCCTTATCAGTTCTTCGCTGCCGTGTTTAAATAGC
The DNA here is from genome assembly GCA_027475135.1 of Bactrocera correcta. Classification (NCBI taxonomy): domain Eukaryota; kingdom Metazoa; phylum Arthropoda; class Insecta; order Diptera; family Tephritidae; genus Bactrocera; species Bactrocera correcta. The sequence continues at coordinate 24,585,820 of CM050326.1, forward strand.
TCGGCCGGCAATCTAGCGACTCCGCCGCTTAGTTTTTCTTCAGGTGGGTAATTGCTATTCCAATTTCTTTAAGATCGGGTAATGGAACGTCTGTTCCATCGTACTCCTTCTCCTGGCGTTAAGCTTTCACTTCAGCAAGTGGTCCCTACATAATTTTAGTATGCTCTACACATAGGTTACTAGATAACCATTGTGAGTTCTACAAGATAATGCTCTGGTCTTGAAACCTACTTTTAGTCGCCGCATTTTTACGTAGAATTTTCGAGAATTACCCTGTCGTCCAGTTTGTCAAGCTCTTCGTAGTTACGCAGTTCGGTCTCTCTCTTTTCTTTCCTACAAATTCGTCTCGTTTCCCTCTTCAGCTCTTGGTATTTTTAGAACACTGGAGACTTGTCTTCCGTCTATTACAACATGATCGATCTAGTTGATGGTATTTCGATCCGGAGACAGCCAGGTTGCTTGGGGAATTTTTCTATGCTGAAATCTAGAACTACAGATAACCATATTTCGGGCCCCGGCGATGTCGATCAGTCTCAACCCGTTTAGGGATGTTTCCTCGTAAAGGTCGAATTTACCGACTGTTGTGCCAAAGATACCTTCCATTCCAACTGTTTAAATGAGTTAAGCATCCACCCCTCTACCCGGTAAAACTGGCGCATCCTAATGCTACTGCGCAATTCACCACAGCTGATACCACTCAACACAACTCAACACACATCCACATCAATCAACCCACATAACAAAAAGGCTGGGAAAAAGGATGGCGGACACATTCGATCTATACAAGCCGCACATTTACTTACATTCGTTCTTGATACTTTCCACGTTGAGTCACGTCGACACCAACTTTCGCTTATTTACTTCGTGGTACATCGATCCTGTGCGCTACGGTCAAGTCCATACTAACGTGATACGACAATGAACCTGCGCGATATATCCTTTGGGCACTCAATTCGTCTAACATCGGCATCCGCATTTTTAATAACCATAAAACGTTTACTTGTATAAAAGATATTTGTATACTAAATAAACATTAAATTAAAACGATTTTCATTTTAAATAAATTGGCGTTTTCTTTGGCGATCGTAAAAGTGGTTTGTACTTCCGTTTGCAGATTTAAGCAACACTCTTAAACATGGTCCTTCGAGCCATTCCGAATGGCACTATTGGTTTCGTCCAAGAAATCAAAAATACATTAAAATCGTGATTAAAAAAGGCAAAAGAAACTAAAACAAAACAAAAACTGGTGCAGTGCGGTGATGTGACAAAATAATAACTAACAACAATAATGTACAAACATAAGTAACGTATACAACGAAAGACAAAAAATAAAAATAGTATAGTGGAGCAAACAAAAAAGTTTGGTGAGTCGGCAAAAATATACTTATGCATATATGCGAAACTGCGGAGACAAAAACAAATCATACAAAACTTTACAAACACAAAAAAAAAAAAATAAATCGTGCGCAAAAAGTAAAAGCCCTATACAATAACACTAAAAAAACAAAGAAAGTGCGATAACGATGGTGAAGTAAAATAATATCCAGTGCAGCGCGGTAGAAGTGCAGTGACACCAAAAAACAAAAAAAAAAAAAAAAAAATCCATATGTATGTACTTTGTACATATAAATATAAAGAAGTAAAGAACAAAATATATATTAATGACATATATGTGAACAGAGTGGAGAGAAACAAAAACAAAGTGCAACAAGCAAACAGTTCCAAAAAAACAAAAATAAAACACACAAACCGGACGCGAAACCACCAAACTAAAAATATTATAAATACAACAAACACACGGGCGCGTATTTAAAAACATAAACATACATACAAACAAAAATAAGCACAAGAAGCCAGGCAGCTGGAAGACCGTGGAAGAAGAAAAGAGGAATTGCCAAGAAAAGTGCCGTATACACACATTTTACGTTATACCCTACAAAACCCTAAAATAATTTAAACAGTCAAATTTACACTACAAACACAAAAAAAGATTTGTGTTTTTTTAAAAAGCTGCGTTGTATGGGTTAATGAGAGAAAACTACTTATACCTACAAGCAGGGACAATATGATAGGAAACTGCTTGATTCTATTTTATGGGTTTGGTATGGGTCGCAGAACCTTTTCATGCCTCTGCACAAGACGGGAATAATGAGTGACTTATAGAGTTTGGTTTTTGTTCGTCGAAAGAGGACTTTATTTCCCAATTGTCTACATAGTCCGAAGTAGTACCTGTTTGATATCTATCCTGCGTTGGATTTCGAGGCTGACGTTGTTGTTGGTATTGATGCTGGTTCCTAACTAGACGAAATTGTCTACGACTTCAAAGTTATGACTGTCAACAGTGACGTGGATGCCTAGTCGAGAGTGCGACGACTGTTTGTTTGATGACGGGAGATATTTTGTCTTGCCCGTCACCATCAGACCTTTCTTCGCTGCCTTATCCATTCTGTAGTAGTAGGGATGGTAAACTCGATTCCGATTCCGATTCCGATTCCACTCGAGAATCGAGTTTCCTCGTAAAATAATACAAAACCCAAGTGAGCGTGTTCAGTTCATATAAACTTAATTTATATCGCATATATTTACCAAACTTTTGAAAAACCCCTAAAACAGTTCGGTAAAATACATACATAATCACATATGTAAATATAATTAAAAACTCAGCTCAATGCCTATTCTTGCTTAGCTTTGTGTATTCAAGCACACTTTTTCCAGCAACACTGCTTATTTTAAGTATTTACTTGCAAACAATTTTGGGCAATATTCTTCTGTTTTATAAAACAGTAAGCAGGATTGCAATAAAGAAATAAGCAGAGGTAATTTGCAGGTATGAAATGCAAAAACAGCGAAAAACACATGGAAAGAAAAAAACAAATAAAATAAATACAAACATACATACATATGTACATATACGCATATTCCTGTGCAATTGCATTGCTAGTTTTTACTTATTAATATATAAGAGGACGACAAAAATACAAACATATTTATTTTTTCTATTCCGTTGTCGCGCCCTCTCTCTGCTTATGCTATACCCTATAAGCACTGGGTCAATTAGATGTGAAACTTATTTAAAAATAATTCGAAAATAAATAAAAGATCCGAAGAAATTAACAGTACCACAAATTATAAAAACGAATATATAATTTATTTAAAACAAAAAAAAAAGTCGCTTAACATAGATAAATAATTAAACATATATACATATGTATATATATTCGTATATATAGTACATACTTACATATTCAAAGACACATTGGCAATTATCCGGCAATACCTCTTGTTCTTTGGCAAACAAAAACAAGCAGGATTGCGTACAAAAAAGCAAATTGATCTCTCTAACGAGCTCTCAATTGCTTAAGAATATAGGAAAAAGCATAATCATAAGCACACTAACACTTCGTGCATACTTATGTACATAGCGCATTGATCCCCTCAGCGAGCTCTCAGTTGCACAATATATAAGTACCTTCATAAACACATATATACTTACATACACACAAGTCCAAGTATTAGGGTGTACCTAAATACTAACATAAGGACGTAAAAGGTGGTAATAAAGTAAAAGTGAGGATATTTTCAAACTTAAAGCTAAAATAAAATAAATAAATAATATTATTTCGCAAAAATGGTTAATAACGACACTAATCAAAATACACCTACAGCAGCTACACGCTCAAAACAGGTTGCTAAATTGATGTCAGAAAGTGACAGTTTTTTAAGATACTGCACTAGATTTGCATCTTCACCGATTCACGAAAACTTAGAATCGCTACTAGAAATAAAAAGTCAAAATCTAAAAAATTTTTGGACCCGCCTCCAAGCAGCTCATGACGCCATTGTAGATTCTGACGATTCAGATCTACCACAAAATTTTAAATTATCTGCTTACGATATTTACGAAAACTGCTTGGACCAATATGAAGAAACGAAAGCTATGATCTCCGATCAATTAAAGCTCATTAAAGTAATTGCACCTACTCCCCACAGTAGAGTAGAGCTGCCACAAATAGACAATCAAGAGGCAAGTTGAGACATCCAACTCGAGGTGCCTGCATGTGATACAGAAACGTTTTACGGAGGTTATGAAGAATGGCCGTCCTTACGGGACATGTTCACAGCCGTGTACATCAACCATCCACAATTATCAAAGGCAAAACTGTATCACCTCCGATACAAAACAAAAAGTCAAGCAGGCGAAATAGTTAAACAGTTCGCAGTAAATGACGACAATTTCAATTTGGCTTGGGAAGCTCTAAAAGCTAGATTTGAAATTGAAAGAATACTGATCGATAAACAAGTAACGACACTAATGAACTTGCCAAAAATTAAGAAAGGAACAAGTGTAGAATTCATCAAACTAGAATCCACTGTTTCAAATTGTTTGTCGATTCTATCGACACTACATATTCCCACGCACAGCTGGGACCCTATTCTGGTAAACATTTGCACCGCCGCATTACCAGAATAGTCATTACTTCTATGGGAGCAATTGCTCTCATCACGGAAAAGTGCCCAACGTGGCAAAAAATGAAAGATTTTCTCACCACCCAATATGAAATTGCGGAAAGGTTAGAAGAAAAAATAATCAAAACTAAAAACATTAAACAATACCAAAATAGAAGCTTCAATAGACCCAAGCTAGAAGCAATAACAATGTAAACAGAAGCACTTACAAAGCGCAATCGTTCACATCCGAACAAAGAAAACATACGTCATGCGAACTATGCACAAAACGGCACCAGCTTAAAACTTGCGAGAAGTTTAAAAAATTAAACATTAACGAAAGGAACAACTTTGTCAGATCAAAAAGACTCTGTACAAACTGCTTGTCCCACACACATAATCTTAAAAATTGCAAAAGCAATTTTACCTGCTTATAATGTCATAAAAGACATCATACAATGCTTCATTACAGCATATACCCCATCTCACCCTATAAAAGCGCTTATAAATCAAGAACCACGGGTTTAATTGCAAAAAGCAAATCTCGAAAACCAAAATTCGAAAAATTGCCAAGAGACACCATGTTGCTCAAAGGCACAAAAAGTTCAAACGATGCACAACCAAACACAAAGTGGACTAGTTACCAACACACCAACTCAAGTTGAGAAAAAATCAAATAAATGCCTTAATTCACATTTAAGGAAATTTAAAAAGATAGGGAAACTTCCCCGAATATTAAACAAAACTAAAGTAGATCAGTATTGTAAGGGCTTCTCTAAAGCCACAACTACTCGATCAAACAATGGCCGGTACGTCGTACGACTACCACTAGAGCCAGGATTTTTCAATACCTCACATATTGTTAGAAAAAACAAAGTAAGAATTCGGTCTAACAAACTTAAAAATTTAAATAGAATAAACTTAGTCCTGAAAAAATCCTTAAGCAGTGGAAAGCTACTACTTGCCAAATTAATGTACAGACGCTTAAATGTTACATATAATAAAATGGTTCAAAAAATCAAACATCGGCACGTGTCATAAAGTAATTCCAAATAATTTTCAAATAATAAAATATAATTTCATTTATAATCAAAATTAAAGTTAAAGGTACACCATATGCCCAATGCGATACTGTGACGCACCTAAACTTACCAAAAGTAAAGGTAGCTCTTATCACACCTACAAAAGCGCTTCTCATAAGTAGTTGGTGGGAATCGGTTGTACAACTTGAACATTCCACTTTCAAAAAAAGTAATTCCAAATAATTTTCAAATAATAAAATATAATTTCATTTATAATCAAAATTAAAGTTAAAGGTACACCATATGCCCTATGCGATACTGTGACGCACCTAAACTTACCAAAAGTAAAGGTAGCTCTTATCACACCTACAAAAGCGCTTCTCATAAGTAGTTGGTGGGAATCGGTTGTACAACTTGAACATTTCACTTTCAAAAAAAGCTGGAAATTACCTACTTATAATTCCAATAGAAGCCGTTCTCCATTCACGGCCACACTCTCGCAAGATCCCTCATAATCATTTCATAGTCCTAACTCAAGGGCTAAGGAGTACCCATTCTGGCCACATCTGAGCCAGGCGTGGAGTTACTATCCGTTATAAGCCGATAGCATAGAAAAGGCCAACAACCGGTATACCACACCGGTATACCGCACCGATGAAATATAAAATTTAAATAACCGCTAACAAATTAACACAAGCAAACAACATTTTTGGTCAAATAATACAGTATATAGCACCAATACTTACAAAAAATACAATTTTCTATTAGAACCATTACATATTACATGTCTCAAATAATATATATAAAACTTCGCCTAGGGGGCCCAGGATGTTTAAATGAGTTAAACATCCATCCCCTCTACCCGTTAAAACTGGCGCATCCTAATGCTACTGCGCAATTCACCACAGCTGATACCACTCAATACAACTCAACACACATCCACATCAATCAACCCACATAACAAAAAGGCTGGGAAAAAGGATGGCGGATACATTCGATCTATACAAGCCGCACATTTACATACATTCGTTCTTGATACTTTCCACGTTGAGTCACGTCGACACCAGCTTTCGCTTATTTACTTCGTGGTACATCGATCCTGTGCGCTACGGTCAAGTCCATACTAACGTGATACGACAATGAACCTGCGCGATATATCCTTTGGGCACTCAATTCGTCTAACATCGGCATCCGCATTTTTAATAACCATAAAACGTTTACTTGTATAAAAGAGATTTGTATACTAAATAAACATTAAATTAAAACGATTTTCATTTTAAATAAATTGGCGTTTTCTTTGGCGATCGTAAAAGTGGTTTGTACTTCCGTTTGAAGATTTAAGCAACACTCCTAAACACCAACCCTGGCGTTAAAATCGCCTAGCACGATTTTGAAATCGTGGCGGTTGCAGCTCTTAAGGTGCGCTCCAAGCGTTCATAGAAGTCATCTTTGGTCATATCGTACTTCTATTCCGTCGGGGCGTGAACGCAAATCCGCGATATGTTGAAAAACCTCGCTTTGATGGTGATTGTGGCTGGGGGTTCATCCACCGGGATGAACGAGTCCCACGCCGAGTTTGCGCTCCTTTACATGATAATTGTATTAAATGCCTTCAAACGTGCTCGCGTGGTTTCTCTTCCGAGTCTGTTTGTTCCTTTCATTGGGGACGTTTTTTACGTGCCGGGTTCCAAACCTAGCGCATAACCCTGTGGAGGGGATGTTGCGCCTTCCCACTTTAGCTCTCCTTTAAACGGATGCTCACAAGCTACCCAGATATTACTTGGTCATAGACCGGAAGTCGTTTAGCTGTTTGGGTCATATATAATATTTCAAGCTACTTACATAATTTAATTAACCTCAACCTCACTTATTATTTATATATTTAATAATCAAATATCTTTTGATAATTTATTCGGAAGTCTGAGTTTAATAAAATTTGCAAGAATTTATAACTAAAATATGTTTAAAATTTATTACTGCTAAGTGTAACAATACTCTTCGAAAAAATATCTGCTCTTTCTTCAAAAAAAAAAGGAGAGCTGTCAGTTGACAGCTGGCAGATGCGAAACATCAAAATTTTTTAATACAAGTAATAGGTTAAAAAGTGCAGATTATAACAGGAACCAAATATGGTACACAATGAAAGAATACAATATTATGAATTTTTTCCAAAAAATGATGACAGATAGTTTATTCAATGAGCACTTATTTTCTTTGTATACATCAATTTTATCCAAATATTTGTTTAAATCACGTCAACTCAATTATTTGCATCAGTGACTTCCGTAATAGTTAAATTCGAAGTTGCCTCTGACGGTAATACTAGGAATAGAGGGATGTCCAACTTATTCCAGTGTGAGAGCGCTTCAAAATTAACGTTTTTTATAACATTTTTCATTATGGCCAGATTTAACAAAATAATAATTTTTGGGCATTTAAATTAAAACACCCAACATTTAGTACGAATAAAAATTACTACATATATAGTGGTTATTTATTATATGGGGAAACTATTTAAATCTTTTTAACGTATATTAGAACAACTGTTCTTTTCAATACTCAATGAAAGGATTTAAGCTTGTTAGCTCTCATTCATTAAATGTTTTTTATCATTTTCCATTGAAAATAATACTACGATGCTTCAAATTACAAAACGTTTCTTCAAATACCTTTAAATTTCACAAATTTATTTAATTTTTATTGTTTAACATTTTTTATAAGTTGTCTTGAACGATGCAACAAATCCCTTCGTTTACATATTTTTTTGGTAAGACTTCATTCTAGCCATCGCTCGTTTCCAACTGCTTAACGTCAAAATCTCCTGAACTCGATCAACTGTCAAAGTTCAGGAGGTTTTGACGTTTAGCAATTGTTCTATCACTGGAAGTGGGTTGGACATCTCTTTATCTCAGGTGTAACTGTGACAATTGGTCGATGATAACGAAGTACGTTTCAAAAGTATTGGACATCACATTATCAAGACATCTAATAAATTCTGCAAATGTTGTTGTTTCATATCTTGTAGTACATTCTCCTCGATTGTTCCAACTGAAATTTTTCTTGGAGGAACGATATTAATGGCATATACCCATATAGATATGATTGTCGCCGTGACGATTGAGGCCGTGGTTACGATCACCACGCTATATTATTATTATTATGGAATATGTGGGCGATACGTAGTTTATACGTAGTCTATATGTAGCAGAGAACGTTTATAATAGAGAAGGTTCACGTTTTAGATATCGTAACTTTTCGCAGGGGTACTCGGCAGAGATGAGGGAGTTTCACCACAGACAAATTTTACGCGTGTTTCACCAGAGTTTTGCAGCAGAATTGAGCATTTTCGGTATTAAATGAGAAATATAATGCAAATTTCAATGTAAAGAAATGTACGCCTATAGATTCGTTTATTTTCTATGCGCAACCGACTCAGTATATAATTTATAAATTATCGGTATACATTTGGTATCAAAGCATATACTTAGTATATAAGTATGTATGTATGTATATTAAAACTTACCTACATATGTATTTCATGATGATTCCAGAAAATCATTAAAAATATATATATATGTATAGTACTATAAATGTAAATTTTGTATTATTACCCAAATAATTAATATAAGTTTAAGGTAATTAGTTTTAAATTTATAAATTTATATTAAAAGTGTTTGATATCATCTTAAAAGATCTAGCGGTCGCACATGTGTTCATTTAGAATTATGTGTGCTTGTAAACAAATATGACAGACCATACGCATAATGTTTGTAAATTTGTCAGCATGCAACATATGTACATTCAATGCTTCATGCGAAATTTCCGTTGACACGGACAACCAAAGGTGAAGCTTACGTTTGTGTCGATGGACCGACGCGGCGACAAAGCATGGGTTGTTGGTAGAAAATCCGAGATATGCCGAAAAAATAAGCGAACGATCGCCGATTGTCATCGCTTCCCTTATATGTATGTATATGTATAAGCATGCATATATATCGACGCAGATTTTTGCCAGCCACGGAAAAATATTTTAGAATTGACAAATATTATAAATCGACAACAGCTATGTTGCCACTTTTTTAAATTCTTTCTGTAAAGAAACATCTGAAATTTGTTCCATTTATGATTTAGGCTAAGGCTTGGTCGGGGTGATGTAATGGTGTTTGCCTGTTGAAAGTGCGCTTGCGTTCATGAATAAAATTGTTGTTGTTGTGTGTTTTTCTACAAATTTGGGCATGGACTATTTCGCTGCCATATTTACTTGTGACGCTGATGATGCTATATGAGCCAATTGTTGTTTTTGTAGAACAATGTTTGTAATTTTTAGGAGATACATCTACATGTATACGCATATCTTTATGTAGGTTTCTGTATGCATTATTTGTGAGCCAATGTCATACGAGCATATTTATGTATGTACATATGAGCAGCGCGCACATGTTGTTATTGATAAGTGATATTATGATTTGAATTCGCAAGATCCAACATAAACACATATGCTAACATATGTCTGTAACAGCAGTATACTATATATGAAAGCAGTTCTAAGCATAACCTTTATTCAATGCTCCGCTCTGTTCAAGTGCAACTGTTAAGATTTCTCCTGCCGAGCTGGCAGTGGTGAAACTCTTTCATCTCGAGCGAGTTAGCCAAAAATATTTTTACGTTCTCCGCGCCTTAAAACTTCTCTATGATAAACGTTCTCTGGAGAAGGTTCACGATTAGGGATATTTACTGTTTTGTATGAGCGTGTTTCACCACACCACAGAAAAATTATTAGCGTGTTTCACCACATTTAACATAAGGGGACACGAAAATAGCAGAATTGAGTATTTTCACTGTTAAATGAGGAAAGTTATATTATTTCCGATGTTAAGGAATGTACGCTTACAGATTCGAATATTAACAATGCGCAAACGACTCTGCATATATTATAATAATAATTTATACACAAACATATGTATGTATATTTTCTATATATTTTATATCAAAAGGTTGGTATCTAGCTCTCAAGTAATTCTTCTTCTTCTTTACTGGCGTAGACACCGCTTACGCGATTATAGCCGAGTCAGCAACAGCGCGCCAGTCGTTTCTTCTCTTCGCTACGTGGCGCCAATTGGATATTCCAAGCGAAGCCAGGTCCTTCTCCACTTGGTCCTTCCAACGGAGAGGAGGTCTTCCTCTTTCTCTGCTTCCCCCGGCGGGTACTGCGTCGAATACTTTCAGAGCTGGAGTGTTTTCGTCCATCCGGACAACATGACCTAGCCAGCGTAGCCGCTGTCTTTTAATTCGCTGCACTATGTCAATGTCGTGATATATCTCGTACAGCTCATCGTTCCATCGAATGCGATATTCGCCGTGGCCAACGGGCAAAGGACCATAAACCTTTCGCAGAACCTTTCTCTCGAAAACCCGTAACGTCGCCTCATCATTTGTGGTCATCGTCCAAGCCTCTGCACCATATAGCAGGACGGGAATTCTGAGCGACTTATAGAGTTTGGCTTTTGTTCGTCGAGAGAGGACTTTACTTTTCAATTGCCTACTCAGTACGAAGTAGCACCTGTTGGCAAGAGTAATCCTGCGTTGGATTTCCAGGCTGACGTTGTTGGTGGTGTTTACGCTGGTTCCAAGATAGACGAAATTATCTACAACTTCAAAGTTATGACTGTCAACAGTGACGTGGGAGCCAAGTCGCGAGTGCGAGGACTGTTTGTTTGATGACAGGAGATATTTCGTCTTGCCCTCGTTCACTGCCAGACCCATTTGCGTTGCTTCCTTGTTAAGTCTGGAGAAAGCAGAACTAACGGCGCGGGTGATGAGGCCAATAATATCATTATCATCGGCATACGCTAGCATCTGTACACTCTTAGAGAAGATGGTACCTTTTCTGTTGAGTTCTGCAGCTCGAATAATTTTCTCCAACAGCAGATTGAAAAAGTCGCACGATATGGAGTCGCCTCGTCTGAAACCTCGTTTGGTATCGAACGGCTCGGAGAGGTCCTTCCCGATCTTTTGAGTGTTGCTCAACGTCAGTTTACACAGCCGTATTAGTTTTGCGGGGATACCAAATTCAGACATCGCGGCATAAAGGCAGCTCCTTTTCGTGCTGTCGAAAGCAGCTTTGAAATCGACGAAGAGGTGGTGTGTGTCGATTCTCTTTCACGGGTCTTTTCTCAGATTTGGCGCATTGTGAATATCTGGTCGGTTGTTGATTTACCAGGTCTAAAGCCAAACTGATAAGGTCCAATCAGTTTGTTGACGGTGGGCTTTAATCTTTCACACAATACGCTCGACAGAACCTTATATGCGATGTTGAGGAGGCTAATCCCACGGTAGTTGGCGCAGATTGTGGGGTCTCCTTTTTTATGGATTGGGCATAGCACACTTAAATTCCAATCGTTGGGCATACCTTCGTCCTACCATATTTTGCAAAGAAGCTGATGCATGCACCTTATCAGCTCTTCGCCGCCGTGTTTGAATAGCTCGGCCGGCAATCCATCGGCCCCTGCCGCTTTGTTGTTTTTCAGGCGGGCAATTGCTATTCGAACTCCTTCATGGCGGGGCAATGGAACGTCTGCTCCATAGTCATCGATTGGGGTATCGGGTTTGTTTTCTCCTTGAGTTGTCCGTTCACTGCCATTCAGCAGGCTGGAGAAGTGTTCCCTCCATAATTCAAGTATGCTCTGGGCATCGGTAACTAGATCACCTTTGGGGGTTCTACAAGAGAATGCTGCGGTCTTGAAACCTTCTGTAAGTCGCCGCATCTTTTCGTAGAATTTTCGAGCATTACCCCTGTCGGCCAGCTTATCAAGCTCTTCGTACTCACGCATTTCGGCCTCTTTCTTTTTCTGTCTACAAATGCGTCTCGCTTCCCTCTTCAACTCTCGGTATCTATCCCATCCCGCACGTGTTGTGGTCGATCGTAACGTTGCGAGGTAGGCAGCCTGTTTTCTCTCGGCTGCGACACGGCACTCCTCGTCGTACCAGCTGTTCTTTTGCACTTTCCGAAAACCAATGGTTTCGGTTGCAGCTGTACGTAAGGAGTTTGAAATGCCATCCCACAGTTCCCTTATACCGAGTTGTTGACGAGTGCTCTCAGAGAGCAGGAGTGCAAGCCGAGTAGAAAATCGTTCTGCTGTATGTTGTGATCGTAGCTTCTCGACGTCGAACCTTCCTTGTGTTTGTTGGCGTGCGTTTTTTGCTGCACAGAGGCGGGTGCGAATTTTTGCTGCAACAATATAGTGCCCCGAGTCGATGTTAGGACTTCCGAACAAAGGCGAACTATGTATGTAAACCGATAGAACTCGCTTTGACATGCACTATCAGTCGAACAATAGAAATGAACATGCATTATCTAGAAAGGCATTCTCAACATGTAAACAATAAACATCTGGCAATGGAATAATCCACTGCGATAACCAACTCCGCATCTCAAGTAATAGCAAGATAGCAGATATCGAATTACGACAAAGAAGTCGCATGCAGATAACAGCAGCCGCATTTCATTAGTATAAATAGCTGTAAGATCTTATATTAAAAATTAGTTCTTAAAAATATCAATAAAGGCACGCATTTCGGCGTATAAATAAAATTGTTTAAATTCTTGAACTCATATCGTGTAAACGATATTAACTGGGGGCTCAACCAGTCTGTAAGCCATCTCTATCCATTGAATAAAACGATAGAAAAAATTCCACGGGAAGTAGGACTTCCAGCACTAGATCTTTGAAAAAGGTGCTTAAAATTGAACAAAGATAAAATTAATATTCCTGCAAAATCTGGAAAAGAATAACGGATAAGTCTTGATATATAGATAAAACAGTCAAGCAACGTTATATCAACGGATATCCCAACACGCTAGAATCTCAAAAAAGGAGACAAAAGCCGTTCAATTTGCGTCGTCCCCTATTGAACACCGACGTCAAGATGACAACACAAGAAATCGCAAGCTTGAGAGCACAAATCGCTGCTCTGACCACAACGCTCACTGAAACTCAACAAAGATTGAATTCGTTGGAAACCCACGCAACACCTAACGTCACAGTCACAAACCAATACCAGGACTGTACACCAAACATCACAGATGAATCACAAATAAACTTAGAAATATTCAAAACCTTACCAGTCTTCACAGGCGATATGAACCATTATAGGTCATGGAGAAAACGCGCCTGGACGCACATGGAAAACATCAAGAATTACGCTACTACACCCATGTACTACACGGCACTCTCGATTGTACATTCCAAAATTCAAGGAGAGGCGGCCGATATTTTAATAAACCACAACACCAAATTCAACTTTTATTCCATAATAAACCGTCTCGATTATACTTATGCGGACCAGAGACCTCTGTATGTTTTGCTCGAAGGAATGAAAAGAATAAAGCAAGGAAAAAGGACTCTGGCAGAGTTCCATTCCGAAGTCAGCAAGTCACTTAATCTTGCACTCACTAAAGTTGAGATGGATAATCATGGACCAGGAAATCCATCAGCTATGATTGAATATGCAAACCAGGAAGCTGTGAGGACATTCATTCTCGGTCTAAACAGCAAATATACCAGCGGCACCCTCTACAGTCACAATCCGAAGGACTTAGAAACCGCTTACGCTATCGCGAGTACGATATACCACGATAATATAAACTCACAATTCGACGTTCCGCAATACAATCAGCAGAGACAATATAATACATCACAGTACCAAAACTCAAGCAGAAGACATTACGAGGAGCCACAAAGGTACAAACCTAACGTACAGGTGCAATACAATCAGACAGCACCCCGGCAACAGCATCAACCAATGGACGTAGATTCATTACAACAATACACGAGGTCCGCAAATCCCAATAGGGATCATTCCAAACCACAACAAAACAGCTATAACCGTCAATTACAAGGGCTACCTCCAAATAATCAATTTCGCGGTAACTCTCAAAAAGGAGAACGAAATCCTTCATCTCATAATTCCCACGTACAACAGAAATGTCAACGTGTAAACCAGACACGCGACGAAGAACTACAATCGCTTACACCAGAATACGAGAACGATGATTACGAAACAGGCAGCGCTTTTTTAGGCGCATGAACGATTTGCCGTGTCTGCAACGCCACTGCAGGGATACAGGCAAACTTATTAACATCCTGATTGATACTGGAGCAACAAACAACTATATAAGTACAAAATGTAACTTAGGTAAGACTATTCAAATTAAACCTGTAAAAGTGAAAACTCTTCATGGTTACTCAATAACCAAATCAAAAAAAATAATTACATTGTTAGAACATAATCTCACATTTTTTGAAACTGATGCATTAAAAGAATTCGATATGCTTCTGGGTGAACAGGGTCTTAGGAAAATTAAAGCAGAAATCAACCTTTTCGAGTACACGCTCAGTTATAAATATAGGGCCAAGAAAGAAAGTGAATCTATGCAAAAAATAAATTATACGGTTAATAGTGAAAAATATAGAGCAGAAATCGAAGAAATTATGCAAAGAAATGAAGACACAAATGAAGTGCTACCATATACTACCACGGTACAAGCTACCATTAGAACGAAATCCGAAGATCCTATTTGGACCAAGCAATATCCGTACCCTATGTCGGATAGCGATTTCATTAACAAAGAAATTAACAAACTTTTAGAAAATGAAATAATTCAACCCAGCAAAAGTCCGTATAACTCTCCCATTTGGACAGTCGCAAAAAAAGGTACCGATGAACAAGGGAAACCTAAGCGCAGAATGGTCGTAGACTTTCAGAAACTTAACAATCAAACTGTTACAGATAGATACCCCATACCTGATGTGGCTATGACAATACAAAATTTAGGAAACGCAAAAGTATTTTCAACTCTAGACTTAGAGTCTGGTTTCCATCAGATCCTTATTAATAAATCAGACAGGGAAAAAACGGCTTTTAGTGTAAATGGAGCTAAATACGAATTTCTTCGTATGCCATTCGGCCTGAAAAACGCCCCATCTATTTTTCAAAGATGCGTGGATGATATCCTTAGACCATATATCGGGAAGTTCGCGTACGTCTATATAGACGATGTTCTCATTTATTCTTCCTCTCCTGAAGAACATATCGAACACATCCGCATAATCATAAATGCCCTTCACCAGGCCAATATGAAAATCTCTAACGAAAAATCTCACTTTTTCAAAGACTCTGTTGAATACTTAGGGCATATAATTAAATACAACAAGATTACAGTTGACCCAACAAAAATACAGACTATTAAAAATTTCCCTATTCCTACAACACTGAAGGAACTCAGATCCTTCCTAGGTCTCGCAAGTTACTATAGAAAAGTTATAAAGAATTTTGCAGCCATCGTCAAACCACTAACTACGTTCCTCAGAGGAGAGAACGGTGGCATATCAAAGAATCAAAGTGCAAAAATAAAAATCACTTTAGACGAACCTGCACTAAAAGCACTGAACATAATAAAAGAAGAACTACAAGCCCAGGTCGAACTCTTCCAACCAAATTTTAACAAACCTTTCGAATTAACCACAGATGCTAGCAATTACGCTATAGGAGCCGTATTATCCCAAAACCAAAAACACATATCATTTATTTCACGAACGCTCAGTGAAACAGAACAGAATTACTCCACAAATGAGAAAGAGTTACTCGCAATTGTATGGTCACTACAGAAACTACGCAACTACTTGTATGGTATAGCAGATTTAACAATATACACCGACCATCAATCTCTAATATTCTCCATATCAGAAAAAAACCCCAATACAAAATTAAAAAGATGGAAAAATTTCATTGAAGAATATGGTGCAAAAATCGTTTACAAACCCGGACATCAGAACGTGGTCGCTGATGCCCTTTCTCGTCAGCAAATAAACAACACTTTAAATTCTGATGACTCCCAACATTCAGCACAAAGCTCACCAACACAAAGACTCAAACGAGTAAAAAAACCAGTAAACTCCTTTAGAAACCAAATTATTGTAAAACGGTCAGATCAGAACCCCATCGAAATATTCTCACAAAACATATTTTCTAACAGCCGACACACGATCTTTTTTAATACGAAAACTGTATTACTAGATAGACTAAAAAATGTAATTAGACCAAAGATAACTAATGCTATACAAATAGACGAGCAAATGTTATTTTACGTCGAAAATGACATTATCAACACATTTCCAACTGTATCGATTGTACTAGCGCAAAAATTGGTGGACGATATTACCGAAACCGAACAACAAGAACAGATCATACAAGACACACACAGACGTGCTCACAGAAACTACAAAAACAACGCACAGGAAATCTCGCTCAGATACTACTGGCCAAACATACGTGACGCTTGTAAAAAAGAAGTACAAAACTGCGAAATCTGCCTCACAAACAAGTATGAACGCCGACCAAATAAACAACCAATAGGATCAGCACCGATACCGAACAAAGTAGGCGAATACATACACTTAGACTTATTTTTTATGAGCAACAATATGTACATTAGTTCAACCGACAAATATTCCAAATTCTGCCATTTGAGACAAATACCATCAAAGAAAGACACATACAAATATGTTCACGAGATACTGTCACAAATATACCCAAACGCAAAGTTTGTAATGACTGATAACGAGTCAACACTTACTGGCATACATATGTGCACAACAAATATACAAGCGATTACAAATAACGCATACCAAAACTCCAGCCTATCATTCGACAACAAACGGTCAAGTTGAAAGAACGCATAGCACAATTATCGAACTCACAAAAGTTTTAGCGCATCAACACAGTTCGGCTCCTGACGATCAGATATTTGAAGCAGTCCGACAGTACAACAAAACAATCCATTCGGTAACCAACCACAAACCCGAGGACGTGTTTTTCAATCAAAGGGAATATCCTGGCATCAAAGAGCGTCTTCAACAAAACCAGCAGAGAGTTTTGCGATACCATAACCGTAATCGGAAACAGCTCAAATACAAAGAAGGAGAGGTAATATATTCAAAAACGCATAGACGAAACAAAAACGGAAAAAAATACGTGAAACATATAGTAAAAAAAGACAACGGAGAAACAATAACGACCAATAAAAAAGTAATTATCCATAAAGACAATATCAGAGCAAAAGCATGTACGGAATAGTATTTACCTTACTTTTCTCTATCGCACTTTGCGACAATATTATAGATTTAAGCCATAGGAAATATGTACTAGTAGATCTGTCCTGTTTACATTTATCAGGATACAGCTTTCTTGTATCACATATCCAATCTCTCAAAAATATTGGCGCCATACGAAAGTATAATGAAATCATCATTCAATCTAGAAGACCAACCCCAAACTCAAATTTTAGTAAACAAAATCGAAACTCTGAAAACTCAACTCATTCCCAATATTTATAAATCCAAAAGATCACTTAACTTTCTTGGTTCCATGTTAAAATTCATCACGGGCACACCAGACCACGATGACCTTGTGGAAATAAAAACTTCACTTAATTTGCTAATAGAGAATAATAATAAGCAAAAATTAATTAATTCACAGTTCGAAAGAATACTCGAAAGCCTTGATCCCAAAGCAATAACCGAAAACATTGTTATATCAGAAGTTTATAATGAACTCAAATCAATAACTAACACTATAAATTTTGCAAAAACTAATAATTTCTATTCTGGCACATTAAATTTGAAAGACGTGTACGATTTAATAAACCATGAAAAGTTAGATCTTCCAATAATTAATATATTAGAATATGCCGACATTCATATATGTTACCTACAACAAACAATTATAACAATATACAAATATCCTATCCTTGAAACTAAATGTAGCTTATTTAATGTATATCCTTTAGCACATAAGCATGGTAAAATTAATTTAGACCCTAAGATCGCAAAGTGTAACGATTATCAAAGAATATCTAAATGTAGAAATTATATGGGTAACTTTATTTGTAAATCAGAACCCGCTGACAATTGTACTATAAAAATATTAGAAGACAAAACAGCACAATGCGAAACAACCCACGAAAATAATGCTCCACTTCGCATCCTAGAGAATGGATACATTTTGACAGATTACCAGCATACTTGGAACAACATGCATATATCAGACCCTAAATTGATACACTTCATCCACGAACATCGATAACATGACATATTACAATCATCAAAGACAACTCAGAGAAATAATACACAATCAACACAACGAAAAACTTGAAGTACTCCGTATCCTTTCTTCAAACTCAATATACAAATTCAGCAATATCCAAACACTCTCAACATTTTTGATACCTATTGTAGAAAATCCAGTACATTTTACGTTCTTCATCATAATAGGATTCCTTACTTTAGTAGTCACCACTTACGGTATGGTACACCTCTGCCGATATCGCGTAAATAGAAGAATGCTTCACAGACAAAGGCAAATTGACGAAATATACGAAGTCGAATTGAATCGTCTTCAACAACAACAATCTGTAGCAGCATAGCGAGGACGCTCCGTTTTAAGAAGGAGGGGAGTTAACGACATAGCCTCGCTCCGGGTCACACACACTCACATACATCTTATCTCCTAATATACATTCCGAACAAAGGCGAACTATGTATGTAAACCGATAGAACTCGCTTTGACATGCACTATCAGTCGAACAATAGAAATGAACATGCATTATCTAGAAAGGCATTCTCAACATGTAAACAACAAACATCTGGCAATGGAATAATCCACTGCGATAACCAACTCCGCATCTCAAGTAATAGCAAGATAGCAGATATCGAATTACGACAAAGAAGTCGCATGCAGATAACAGCAGCCGCATTTCATTAGTATAAATAGCTGTAAGATCTTATATTAAAAATTAGTTCTTAAGAATATCAATAAAGGCACGCATTTCGGCGTATAAATAAAATTGTAATGCGTAAACGATATTAACTCCGGCGAAGTCGATCAGCCTCAACCCATTTGGGGATGTTTCCTTGCGGAGGCCGAATTTACCGACCGTGCCAAAGATACCTTCTTTGCCCACCCTGGCGTTGAAGTCGCCAAGCACTATTTTGACATCGTGGCGGGGGCATCTCTCATAAGTGCGCTCCAAGCACTCATAAAAGGCATCTTTGGTCACATCGTCCTTCTCATCCGTCGGGGCGTGGGCGCAAATCAGCGATATGTTGAAGAACCTCGCTTTGACGCGGATTGTGGCTAGACGTTCATTCTCCGGAGTGAATGATTGCACTCGGCGACGGAGTCTCTCTCCCACCACGAATCCAACACCAAACTTGCGCTCCTTTATATGGCCACTGTAGTAAATGTCATAAGGACCTACTCGTCTCTGTCTTTGTCCCGACCATCGCATTTCTTGGACGGCGGTGATGTCAGCCTTTATTTTTACTAGGACATCAACCAGCTGGGCAGTGGCACCTTCCCAATTAAGGGACCGGACATTCCAGGTGCATGCCCTTAATTCGTAGTCCTTATTTCGCTTGCCATGGTCGTCATCAAAAGGGGGGTCTCTCATCCGAGGCTGATTGTTGGTTTTAATTGGGGGTGTTTTTTTACGTGGCGCTTCCCAAACCCAGCGCACAACCCTATGCAGGGGATGTTTCGCTTTCTCACTTTAGCTCGCCTTCAAACGGATGTTCTTAGGCTACCCAGAGGATACTTGGTCAAAGACCGGAAGTCGTGAGCTGCTTGAGTCATATGTAAAAGAATCACTTGCGTGAACTTCTACACTCCATCCTCAAATCTCAAGTAATTGCTCAAGAAAAAAAATACATTATTTCTTCAAGTTAATCTGACAGCAAGTTACGCATTGTCAATGATCCACGTTAGAAGAACAAGAGAGAATAAACAAAGAAAATAAACTTTGTGCGTAATATGTATGTATGAATGTATGTGTGTTTGTTGTAACATAAGTATTTTCCTTGCGATTTGATTAATGTTGTTGATGATTGGTAAGTTATATACAATATTTCAATTGTTGATTTGATGTTTCTTCGCAAAACCAGGTTTGCCATATTCCCACTTTATTGAAAAAAATTATTAAAAATTAGTACTAGATTACTTTAGAGCTGCATACTAGCACAAGTAAATTTATCGCAGAAAAGTTTCTTGTCCGTTTCTTAAGCGTTTTTTTATATGAAGTTTTTACATTTCTTGAGAGCTGAATACTAAGCTAAAGCACACAAACATGCACGTGCAAATTGAACTATTTCATGACGAATTCCTTAACATCTTTGGAAATATATAATAAGTTCAAGCATGCATTATTACCTAAATATTTAAAGCTTTGTATCCAGTTCTCAAGATATGTAAAAAATTCATATAAAAAAACGCTTAAGAAACCCTTGTTACAGTTTTTTTTTTTTTTAATTTATGCAGAAGGTGCGCCAATTCACAATAGCCATGCATAATCATCATTCACAATAAATTGACCGAATCAAACGTTTATATACATATCACTAGATTCTGCAATGGGTACTTGTATATTTCGGTACAGTATTTTTGCAATCTGCAATCTTGCAAGAGCAAGAGAATACCCCTAATATTTGTTTCTTGGAAGGAATTCAAAGTAATCGTTAAATTCGTTCTAAATTAGTTAAAATCATTATTATGAAGTATATTCCATTTTGAAATGTTGTATAAAACTTACCAATCATCAACAGCATTCCTTAAATCGCAAGGAAAATATTTATGTTACTACACACATACATACATATTACGCACAAAGTTTATTTTCTTTGTTTATTCTCTCTTGTTCTTCTAATGTGGAATATTCACAATGCGGAACCAGCTGTCAAAATTACTTGAAGAAATAATGTATTTTTTTCTAGAGCAATTACTTGAGAGCTATATACGAACCTTAATTAATGTAGGTTTAATAAGTTATATATTTACATATTTATTCGCTGGGCATTATATGTTTGATAACATGCTAAAAGACCAAGTGGTCGCGCATATTTACGTACATATGTATGTAATTATGTGTGCATGTAAGCAAATATGACAGACCGTACGTATAATATTTTTAAATTTGTCTACACACAACTTTGTATGCAAATGTGTACACTTATTGCTTCAAGCGAAATCTCCGTTGTCTCGGGCAACCAATGGCTGAAGCTCACGTTTTGTCGAAGAGTCAATGTGTCGAAGAACCGACACAAAGCGCCATAACATTGTGTTGTTGGTAGAATATCCGAGCTGTGGCGAAAACACAAACCAACGATCGCTAATTGTCACTGCTTCCTTTGCCGCTGTAACAGCTTTTCCAACAAACCAGCGTAAATATGTATGTTTATGTATGAGCTTGCAAACATATCGACACAGATTTTCATAAGCCGCGTAAAAATATACATATACATACTATATATGCTACATATAGACTACTACGTATAGACTGCGTATCGCCCATATATAATAACATAGCGTGGTGATCGTAACCACGGCCAGTATCGCCACGGCGACAATCATGTTTACCCGGGTCTATAGGTGTTTCACATGAAAAAACTTTATTATATATCTTAAAATAATACCTAAAAATCTGTGCTCACAAATTATTTACTATCCTATGCTAATTTTTTTGTTGTTATTTGTTCAATAGCTCATGATCTCTCAGTTGACCTTGGCAGACCGGTACAAAATCAACGTACACATGCCTACATAACCCGTTCATGTGTAAATTTTCAAATAAATATACTGCCAATGACTTGCTTACTGCTGTCCCTCAATAAAAGCGCCAGTGGTTATAAGTTATATAAAAAATAATTTGTTATGCATTTCGTTTCTTTTGTACTATTTTTAAACTTTAAGTGACACTTTGACGTCCAGTTACTTTATTATTTAGGGATGACGCATCGGTGTTGACGCTCCACGTTTTTTTAAGTATGCCAGTTATGTGTACTGTTATTTCATTATTACAGCCCTATTACCAAGGCCTCCCAAGAATCACAACTTTCACTATTGTGAGGTTTTTGTTATTTCATCGGTTGTCCGTATGCTGAATTGATTACAAACGTACAAAGCTCTCAATTTTCTCACACATTTGCGATGTCTGAAAGCAAAGGATGATCTCTGGATTAACAAATGAATACGCATATACCCTTCTCAGACTTATAATTTACAAGATATTTGTATTTAAAGTTCCACAATTTTATATGCAATTCACTCTCATTTTATTTTTATTTACATGACATGACAAATACTAGTGTTGTCACATATTGTGTTTTTGAAAAATTTTTATACAATTTTCTGTTTAATATATATATAAAGTCGAACATTTCAAGAAGCTATTTCACCACCTTAAACACACTTTAAATTAATTAAATTACACTATAAACTTAAAAAAGAAAATCCACATTTTACACTTTTCTCAGGTTTTTACCTAAAAATCTTTATTTTAAAAATTGCATTTTACACTCGTTTGAACCTGATTTGTTTACCAAAGAATACGACGAAATGGAGCGCTGCCATGTGATGATAAGGCAATTCGCTAAAATTCCTCTTTTTCTCAAAAATTCTTCAAGTCATGCATATGGATATTTTCTTTTTTAAATTTATTAAGCAAATAAGTAGTATTATATGCATGCATTAGTAATATTATATAATAATATTACGTAATAAAGTGTAAGGTATATGAGATAACCAAAACATATAACCACTTCATAATTAAACTCAATATATATATATTTTTTTTAACGCAGAAAGGAGTACTAGGCGAAAGTATTTCAGTCACCCCGGTATTCGCTCGACCAGGGTTATTTTTTTAAAGCGCGACCGAAGGCCGCCAACGCAGAAAGGAGTACTACGCGAAAGTACTTCAGTCGCCTCGGGTATTCGCTCGGCCAGGGTTATTTTTTTAAAGCGGGGTCGAAGGCCGCCAACGCAGAAAGGAGTACTACGTGAAAGTATTTCAGTCACCTCGAAATGAAATAAATTTTACAATATTATCACAGATTTTTACTTATTTGTGTTTATTAAACATATTGCACGTATATGTAAATACAACATACATATATGGAAAGTGTTTACAACTGAATATTATAACTTGAAAGTTGTTGGAAAGTAGTTTTTATCGTAATTACTATAGAAACAAGAATCACGCAAAAAACAAGCAAGGAAAAATCGTTAAGAATCCTACAAATTTGGTGTTTAAGATGTGGCAACGCTCGTTTCCCTCATAATTGTAAGCAATCTAACCTTTACAACGAAGAGTGCGCTAAGTGATTTTTAAATTAATAAATTTACGAAAAATGTTACAAAATTAAGGTCAAATGTGAACTTATATCAATGTCTAGAGTGTATATTTAAATATACCAACTGAAAAATGTAAAAAAATTCACTGAAGCATTGAGAAATACTATGTGTTATTAGTGAAAATTTTTGAACTTTTAAACGTGAATATTTTAAAAAACATTAGTTATTTTTATATTATTTTTGGATACTCTTCCTCTGGAGAAGCTTCCCTATCCGTGCATACCCCACTTATACGGAAATTCGGGTTTTTTACCCCTCCGCCAAAGTAATCGGAATCGTGCCCAAAATACTATATGACAATCTTTCTTTTTGATAAATATTTAGCGATGTGAATTCTTGAATGACAATAACAGCTGTT
This sequence comes from Bactrocera correcta, assembly GCA_027475135.1. Classification (NCBI taxonomy): domain Eukaryota; kingdom Metazoa; phylum Arthropoda; class Insecta; order Diptera; family Tephritidae; genus Bactrocera; species Bactrocera correcta. The sequence goes on from CM050326.1 coordinate 24,609,889, forward strand.
TTTTGATCTTTCTAACGGCAGTGAGAAGACTTTTGGATTGTGAAATGATTAAATGTAATATAATCTTTTAAATTTTCGCTCTGAACATGGTATAAAACTATAAGTCAGCGGCAACTATATACATAAATATAAATATTTTCGTGATCTGGAGAACGTCACCTTTCCACTGATACCCATTTTCGAAATCCGGAAATGCTATTCTAAATCCCAGCCGAAAAATGTGTGAAAAATGGGTTGAACGTAATGAAATAACGAGCATTGTTTTCAAAAATCTGTGAACTTTAAACAGAAATATTTCGAAAACTATTACTATGTTTGGACCGACAACGAAAACATGTTTTCGTGGGAAAAACTGGTTTCCGCACGAAAACTTGTCTTTTCGTCCATGTAAAATGTGTCGAACGAAAACACAGTTTTCGCCGAAAACTACTTGAAAACTTACATTCCACTCATTATAATCGGTGCCTGCTCTAGTTTAATAGATTTTTTTGGAAGACATATTTTGCCGGCCCTAAATTGTCACTTGATATTTGTTTACATTCCACATACAAATACAGCTGCTCACTGTTAAGGGGATTCTCTTGTTCTTGCAAAACCCTTGCACGGTGCACCAATTGCAGAATTTTCTTCTTGGTGCAACGGCACAACAAACACTCGCAAATATTTACATATTCCCAATGACTGTAAAATATGTCAGACCAAAACCCATGTTTATTTTTGTGCCGTCTTATATCACTAGATTCGCAATGGGTGCTCTCTTGGGCTTGCATATTTCGGTATAGGATTTTTGCATTTTGTGTCATCTTGAAAGAACAAGAGAATCCCCGTATTGATAGTTGCCAGTGAAAACTCATCGAAAACACAAACTGTCGGTCCGAACGACTTACATTCCACAACATACAAATGTGTTTTCAAAATGTTTTCTATGTCGGTCCGAACATAGTATATGAGTGTGAGAAGGGTATATGTGTACACATTTTTTAATCCTGAGGACCTGCTCTATCCATTCGTATCATCAAATCGCGTCGCCAAAAGAATCGTAATATTGCCTGCGGTTTTCTTAGAAACGGCTGTTAATTTTATATCAATCGATTAATTTTCCTTGAGTCATCGATTTTTATATTTTTCAATTTTAACTTTTAATTTACGGGGCATCTCGACAGGATGGAATATATAGAATACCAGCTGCATTGCCGTGCCTCTTGTCAGTGGAGACTTCACATTGCTCACTGCTTGAATGAATGAATGTAAATGAGGAATGCACTGCGACCTTTGGTCTATTGTGCCCTCTCCTTACTCACATTGACTCGCTTAGACCCAGCCTATTGATAAAGTCCAGTAGACTTCCCGGCGGTAGCGAGGCAATGTGATCCCTATCCAGAGACAGCACTCCAAGGGTCTTTGATCTGCGTCTACAGACTGCTGGGCAGTTAAACAGCAGATGCTCCGGGGTTTCAGGCTCCATGTCGCAGAAACGACAGCTGTCGCAAGCTGAAAGGCCCATGCTATGCAGATGCCTGTTCAGCCTGCAGTGACCAGTGTACCACGCGACCAGTAGCCTGAGTTTGTTCCTTGGGAGGTTTATTATGATTTTGAACCTTTTCAGGTTGTAACCTCCCATTAACAGTTTGGCGTGTCTCATACCATGGGACTGCAGCCAATACTCCTCTTTGCCTGCCCTTTCCTCTCTACGGAGCAGCTCCTTCAAGGTGTGGGGACCCACCCCCGTTAAGGGTTCGGGTCCTACCATCTTGCTGGAGGCCGCGGAGCGGGCGAGCTTGTCCGCCAGTTCATTACCGGCTATACCTTTATGCCCAGGCACCCAGACCAGGTGTACCCGGTTTCTATCCGCCAGGCAATTCAGCCTATCCCTACACTCCTGCACTAGTAGCGATTTGACCTCGTAAGAGGAGATCGCCTTTAGTGCCGCTTGACTATCGCTGAGAATGGCTATCCGCTCATTGCGATAGTTGCGATGGAGGTTTATTTCTATGCACCGGCTTATGGCATAGACCTCTGCCTGGAAAATGCTCGGGAACTCGCCCATGGGTATAGAGAGCCTAGTACGTGGGCCCACAATCCCTGTGCCGATTCCCTCCGCCGTTTTCGAGCCATCGGTGTACCACCTTATGGTGCTTTCCCTCAACACCATCTCGAGGTTAGAGTCACTCCACTCGTCCTTGTTGCTGATAGTAACCTTGAACTTTTTCCGTAGTTTGACCTTTTTGGTGGCGCTATCCCTCGGGAGGAGGGCCACAGGTAGGCTGCCGCTAATCCTTTCCATCCTCTGGGAGGAGACTACCTTGCCTTTACCCCACCACCCAATGCTGCCGTTGGACAGGTACGCATTGCGCCCGTCATGTAAACACAGGCCAGTCGCTGTAGCTTTAATAGCTTAGCCTTAACCGATGCCTGCGACGCAACCGAGGCCCAGGCTACCGCCCCATACGTGATTATCGGTCTCACTATCATGGTGTACAACCATCTGACTATCTTTGGCTTCCAGCCCCAGGATCTACCCGCCAGTCGATTGCACACCATTAAGGCCTTTGTCGCCTTGACTAAGGTCAGGTTAACATGCTGTTTCCACCTCAGGGTGGAGTCCAGCGTCAACCCTAAATATTTGACACTGTTGGTTATTTCTAACTCAGTGCCCCCCAGTGAGAGAGTCCTAAGGCCAGGTAGGGTCCTGCGTCTCGTAAACGGAATTACTGACGTCTTGGAGGGGTTGATGTTTAGGTCAACCTCCCTACACCACCTTTTCGCTAGATTGAGACCTCTTTGGACCAAGTCGCAGAGAGTGTCTTCATATCTGCCTTTTGCTATGATTACAATGTCGTCCGCGTACCCTTGGCAGCGGATCCCATTGTCCGTGAGAAGTGTCAGCAGGTCGTCCACGACTAGACTCCATAGTAGGGGTGATAGCACACCCCCCTGTGTGCAGCCCCTTGTTGTGCCTAGACGAATTCTGCTGTCCCCCACCCAAGTTTCGGCAACCCTTGAGCGTAGTACGGCCTCTATCCATCCACGTACAGGTGCCGCCACATTCCTTTTCTCCAGTGCCCTGATTACACTCTTGTGGGATGTGTTGTCGAAGGCCCTTCATGTCCAGGAAAGCGCAAAGCGTCACCTCCCCATGCTCCAGTGAGCTCTCTATTTCAGAGGTCAGTTGGTACAGAGCAGTACTGGTAGATCTTCCCGCTCTGTAGGCGTGCTGAGCCGCATGCAGAGGTGAGCTTATCAGCGCCTTCGCCCTTATTTCCTGTTCCACGAACTTCTCCATGGTTTTTAGTAGGAAGGACGTTAGACTTATTGGCCTGAACGATTTCGCCAACGAGTAATCCCTCCTACCCACCTTGGGTATGAAGATCACCTTCGCTGTCCTCCATACCTCAGGGACATACGCCATGGCGAGGCTCTCTCTCAGCAGCCGGATCAGGTGAGGCAGCAGGAGCTGCTCCCCCTGTTGTAGCAGCGCCGGAAAGAGGCCATCCACTCCCGGAGACTTAAATCTTTCGAACGAAGCCATCGCCCACCGAATCGAGTCCGCCGTAAACAGCTGTTTGGCGGTACTCCAATCCTCGCGGGATGGCCTGTGCTCGATCACGGGTGTACACTGGTCCTCCCGAACTGCCTCCGGGAAGTGCGCCCGCAGGAGCTCCATGGCCCTGTCCTCCATGCTGGTCGTGAAAGTCCCATCGTCGCGTTTGATGGCAATTTCAACATCTTTCGTGCCTCTGGCCAGAGCTTTGTGCAGCCGAGCCGCTTCTGGCGTGGTGGCGACATTTTCGCAGAAAAACCTGAAGCTGGCCTGCTTTGCAGACCTAATCTCCTTGTTGTACAAGGTGAGATGGCTCCGGTATTCCGCCCAGACCCCCGTACGTTTTGCTCTGTTGAACAGGCTGCGCACCTTTTTCCGGAGGTCCGCTAGTGCCTTAGTCCACCACGGACAGATCCGTCTGTCGGTGGGCGCTTTTAGGGGGCAGCTGCAATTATATGCGCAGATTACGGCCCCATTCAGGTCAGAGAGCCTATTCTCTATCCCATGGCCTGAAACGCTAACTCCCTGCCTAGTATTTCCCTAAAGGCTACCCAGTTCGTCTCCCGAGGGTTGCGTCTAGGGGGGAGTTGTCTAACCTCTACCCCTAGCTTGAACCTTATGATCCTGTGGTCTGACAATGAGGGCTCCGTCGAGACTCTCCATTGCGAGACCAGTCCACACGCAGGTTCATTGCTCAGGGTGAGGTCCAACACCTCCCTCCTGCTAATAGTTATGAAGTGGGCTCGCACCCTACGTTCTCTATACCTAGATTGCTACCTACAATATATTCTAGTAGAGACTCACCTCTTGCGTTGCAGTCGGTGCTGCCCCATTCCGTGTGGTGGGCGTTAGCGTCACATCCTATGATGAGGGGGAGCCTCTGCCGTCTACAGTGCTCCACCAGCCTTCCAATCGCCTCCGGGGGAGCTGTAGGCGCCTCCCCTGGGAAGTAAGCCGAGGCCAGGACGAAGGCCTTGCCCTCAAAGTCTCTGACCTGCACCGCCACCAGATCCTGCGTCAGGAACTCTGAAATACAGAAAAAATTAATATTGTTCCTGACAACTATACATGCCCTAGGTCTCTCGGAGGAGAGATCCCAGATTACGTTGTTTGCTTCCGTCTTGAGGCCCTTGACCTCACCTCTGTACACCCAGGGCTCCTGGATCAGCAGTACGCCCAATTTCTCCACTGTGAACCTGCTTGCTATGACCGCCGAGGCTGCGGCCGCATGATGCAGGTTCACTTGGGCAGTCCCCATGTTGACGGCCATTACAGAATAGGTTCGAGGAAGGGCAGATCCTCTTCCCCGCCGTCAACCTCACTACTGTCCATGGGCTCCGCCAGCCCGTCCAGGAGCTCTTGCGTTGAGGGTAGCTCCGCCGTTCGACCAGTTACAGGGGCGTCGGTAGTCGCTGTCGGCACTGCCTTCTCCGTCCTGCTTCCGCAGGACCGCTTTTTCACCGCGTCCACCTGCCTTCTGCCTGCCTCCGGGTCTGCATTAGGCACTGCCTGCTTGCAAGATTCCTTGCCATGGAGAGTCACAGACGTTGCGGCTCCCTTGCTCCCGCTGGCTGCCGGTTTATAAGGCCGTATGACCACCGTGCTAAACCTGTACTACAGTCGGAAGCTCGCTGCCGGGACGTATTTGTACGATTCATCGTCGATGAATACGTGCAATCTCCATCCTCTCATGTCTCCTATCTCCTCAATCTTGCTGCTGGCAACACGCCAGGACGAGATGCTGAGTCCCCGGTTCTGGTTGCTCCCCGCACCGAGGGAGGAACATTGTCATGCTGTGCATGACTGGCAAGTCCTCTGCCCTCTTCGCGCAGAGTGTGGGGCCCTTCCAGCCTCCCAGCTTTGGAGCGTACTCCCTCAGCCAGTCCGCAGATTCCTCATCCATGCAGTCCACCTGCAGCATGCCTCCTCTAAATTCGACGCCCAGGAAGGACGCCGCGTAGTCCTCCCCCCTGAACACCTCCTCCATGATGAGGTCCTGGAGCGCGGTAAGTTCCTCCGGTTTTAGTGACTCCGCCGGATAGTTTCGAGGCAGTACAGCCATGCGGATGCCTTTCACAGCATCCGCATATCTGCGCCGTCCCTCTTCCACTCGTTGGGGAGCCGGTCCAGATGGTTGACTGCCAGCTGCCTTTGTGTTGATGCCCCGCGGCCTTTTGGAGTTTGGGGGCTCCTGCGGCGTGATCTGGCCGCTTTTGCGTTTTGCAGCCTGAGCATACGTGTCCGCGGGCCCTGCCCTGCTATCGCTCCGCCCTGCAGTCAGGGTGGTGCTGACCGGGCCACGGTTGCCAGTTAAGCTGCCTTGCCCTTTTGCCGGGGACGCGTTGCTCCCTCTGTAGTTCCTTGCCAGATCCTCCGCCACCTCCGGGGTTTTCCCTTCGCGCAGGTACCGTAGGTACATTACATCATGGAGCCGCTCATCCCTTTCCTGCGCGGGTCGTCACACCCACCGGGTTGACCAGCTCCTGGGAGGAGGGCGTTGCCCACCTCGTCTGCGCCTCCTTCTTCTCCTTCTACGAGCGCCGTCAGGCTCTGCCCGGTTTGACTCACCCGAGTCCGACCCGCTGCGCCGCGCGGCGGGGGTCTTTGTGTCGCTCGTAGCTTCCACAGCGGTAACAGGCGATTTTGCCAGGTGAGCGCCGCTGCAAGAGGACACGTCGTCATCATCCTCCCTGTCGAACTCCTCAAACAGCGACCGCTCCTCTGGCGTGAGGATGTCCATATACCTGGATTTGGATTGGAGCTTTGCCCCTCGCACCTCTCTGCCTGCCGCTGCCACAACGATGTCCCTATTCATGTCCGAGTCCGTGTGCCGTTGTTGTTCCGTGCTATTCCGTTTCTGTTTTGTTGTTGTTGTAGTTTGTTTGTTGTTACTCATCCTGTTTCGTACGACCCTTGGCTCTACTGGGAGAGCCGACGGGTCTATTATTTATATAGGGGAACAAGAAAGGTCCGCCACGCCAGAGCCCCTTGACGCGGTAAGGCCACCGTTACTCCCCAATACGGCCCGGTGTTGGGGAGGCTCCGTTAGAATACAGCCGAATGTTCCTCCTGGCTGCAAATCGTCCAATGGGCACGGATCGCATAACACCCTGGATTAGGAGGTGGTAGTCCTTGGTAGCCGCACTCATGCGGCGCCCGACAACCCGTCTGGACGGTGCTGGATAGCACATCATCCACACCGGTTGGGGACGCCGAAATGCCTTGCGACTAGGCCTCTGCACCGCGGCAAGGTGCCTACCATTAGCAGAGGTGCTTACTAGATATAGAATACTATTTAGTTTGCCATATATCGTAAGCTAGAAGCTGTCACTTCAGCAGTTTGACAATGCAGTTTTCATTCCTATAAACAGGGATTGGCATATTAGCCCTCAGTGGCATTTTGCCCGTGCGGGCACGAGTGCACATTTTGGGGGCTTGGTAAGGGGATCGTCGCGGGCAAACATGAAGAGGGAAGTGAGAGCAACGTATTTTACCACTCCATATTTACAAATGAGAGCAACGCATTTTCCCACACCATGTTTACAAATGAGAGCGCACGCATATATGGGAAGTTGCACTGTGGGTAATAACTGTAAAATTGCCTAGCAATTTTAAGTTTCTTTGTAACTATTATAAATTTATAAAATGTAAGACAAATAACAAAAAGTATAATAAATATTTTATTTTAGTAATAATTTTTTAATATGTCCTTATAACAGCGTTTAATTCGATTTATTTGAAATAATAAATTCTCTGTTTGGTTTAATCTCATTAGCTGTAGCTACGCGCATTATTGTACCAAAATTTAAATCAGATAATCTACTTCTTATTTTAGAAATAATTTTCGAAGCAAAACGTTTCAACCCGGTTATTTCTTTAAATTTCCTTATAAAAAATAATTTCAATAACAACTTCAATTTATTAACCACTGTTTCTTCAAACACATACATACATATGACCAAATGAATCTTATAAGAGCGCAATGTAAATAATTACCCAACAACCCTTCTACCACCCGCCAATCGTAGAATTTCCAACGACTTGAGGTTTTCCGCAGGGTTGCCATGCTTGATATACTGTAGTAATTATAAAAATTGTACTCAATACTTTTGAAATTTTCTTAAAATAACTCAAATTCAGAATCGAATGCTATTATTTACAAATATATAAAGTAGTTTTAAAAGTTTGATTTCAGTTTTGATATTTTATATTATGAAAAATTATAGTTGAAAACTTAGAGGTGTACAAAACTACATATGCGTATGGAGTAATGACAACATTGTTCGAATGAAAACGAGAACAAAACGCTTGCCGCTCATAGCGAAGTGAGAAGATGTTTTTGCCATTAGCGTTTGCATTCTATTTGTGTGCTTAGACACTTTCAATCAGTAATGCCATACCGCGCAAATATATTTTTATTTGATGATTTCTTATATTTTTGAAAATATGTGTTTCCTTCTATAGCGCATATTATTATTTTAGTACATTCGCAGAGACAACTTAGATTTTTAAAATCTAACAAAACTATTATAGAAAAAAACCTCAATTCTTTGAATATTTTGATAAAACAACCAAACTGAAAATATCACAAATCATATATTTATATAAGCATTTTCATTAAATGGAACTGCAATATGCTTAAACACAAATATATGTATAATGGTAACAAGTATCTTTTCTTTTTTATTTATGCAGATATGCATATGTACGTATAAAAGCCCACAACTTGAGATAAGTTTTCCCAATTGTAACTAAAATGAATTTTTTCAACTGGCATCATTAACTGATCTATCACACGTACAGTGGTGTGAACAAAATAGGAACAACTATAGGTGTTGGGAAGTTTTAAAATTTGCTGTTTTCTTATTAAATAAAATTGTTTTTAGATACAAGTATAAATTATATATTTTCTTCTAACAATGATTAGAATTCTCCACCATGCAAAGGTAAATAAAAACAAATTTTAATGCGAAACTTTAAACCCTGCAAATTATGTTTACCTCTTTTTATTCACACAACTGTACAATTCCGATATGAAGTAAACCTCCGCTCTTTAATTTGTGTAAATGTCAGTATTGCCGCAACCCAGAGATAAAGAGATGTTTAACGTCAAAACCTACTGAACTTTGACAGCTAATCGAGTTCAGTAAGTTTTGACGTTTATCAATTGGAAACGGGCGATGGCCAGATTGAAATCTTACCAAAAAATATGTAAACAGAGGGATTTGTTGCATCGTTCAAGACCACTTATAAAAAATTAAAAAAAAAAAATTAAAATTAAATAAATTTGTAAAATTTAAAGGTGTTTGATGAAACGTTTTGTAATTTGAAGCATCATAGTTTTATTTTTAATGGAAAATGATTAAAAACATTTATTGATTGAGAGCTTACAAGCTTAAATCCTTTTATTGGGTATTGAAAGGTCAAAAGTCAGTTGTTCTAATATACTTTAAAAAGATTTAAATAGTATCTCCATATAATAAATAATCACTATATAGTAATTTTTATTCGTACTAAATGTTGGGTGTTGAGTTGATAAATGCCCAAAAATTATTATTTTGTTCAATCTGGCCATAATGGAAAATGTTATAAAAAACGCTATTTTTTAGGTGCTCTCCCACTGGAATAAGTTGAACATCCCTTTATTCCTGACTCTGCGATGAGCATTAAGTAACGGAAGAGTGTGATTGATTTTTTTTGCAACTTTTCGCAACTTGATATGCCCTTCTCTCCGTAAACTGATATTCCCCTCATCTAGCCCCGTGCGCACTTTGCTAACTTTGCGGGCTAAAAATATGCCCATCCCTGCTTTACACTTTATTACGTAATATTATTATCTAATATTAATATATGATATTACTAATACATGCGTATAATATTACTTATTTGCTTAATAAATTCAAAAAGAAAAATATCCATATGCATGAATAGAGGAACTTTTGAGAAAAAGAGGAATTTCAGCGAATTGCCTTATCATCACATGGCAGCGCTCCATTTCGTCGTAATTTTTGGTAAACAAATGAGGTTGAAACAAGTGTAAAATGTGATTTTTAAAATAAAGATTTCTTAGGTAAAAACCCTGCTAAAAGAGTAAAATGTGGATTTATTTAAAAGGTTATAATGCAGTTTAATTAATTTGAACTGAAAAATGTGAAAAAAGTGTGTTTAATGTGGAGAAATAGCTCCATGAAATGGTCCAATTTTGCGAATTTTTGAACTTTAAGGCCGAATATCTCCTAAACTAAGCGTTTGCGGACCGTATAACCCCACATGTTTTTTAATCAGGAGGACTTCCTCTTTCCAACGGTACTTTCAAATCGCGGCGCCAAAGAAATCTGAATTGTGCCCTAATATGCCCATCCCTGACCTACCCTACGCCTTTGCGCCAATGATTATAGCATGATACCAAATGCCAACATACAGATTTGGACATGGCAATAGCGATTTGACAATTAGTATTCTATAAGTTCTATCCTGTCGAGATGCCCCGTTATCTATGCTAGTAAGTTTTGTACGACGAAACCAAATTCGCTTAGTAGTACTAGAGGTAGTTCTTACTTTATATGATAAGCAAATGCCAATAACAAAAAGAATAGCAACTAAATGGAGAGAGGCGGCAAGTTTAATTATTTTGGTGAGGGATCAAAACATAAAAGATTTTGGTTACGATTACCGAGTAAGCGTAGAAAAATTTTAATTTGATTCTATTCTATATAAACACTTTTCAGGTGTTATTATTTAATCGTGCTGAAAAGTCAACATTCTATCCTAATTCTGCTGTTTTTCCTGGAGGAGTACATGAAGTAGGTGACGCTTCACCGTTGTGGCTAAGTTATATCAAAAGCTTTGGCCAAAGAACAAACCTAAATTTATTTCAATGTAATTCACCGCGACCTGCTATATTTACTAATCAACTGAAGGGTCAAATTCAAAGGTTAACATTAATGCGTTTAAAAATGACTTGGTTTAATATGGTTTTATTTGATAATCAGAGAGTTTTCATTGCGTATAACAGCTATACGAGAAACATTTGAAGAGACTGGAATACTTCTTTGTAAAAAACAGTTTTCTGGTGTAAAGGAATTGTCCAATAATTATAGCCACAGTTTTGAAGACTTTGACCGACCTTATTGGCAGCATCTAGTACATAAGGACCATACCCAGTTTTTTACTCTTTGCAAGGTCTTAAAAGTGATCCCAGATTTATGGTCGTTGTTTGAATGGACAGCATGGCTCACACCAACAACATTTAAAAAAAGGTGCTAAGGTGTACATATATTTAATAACAGCATTCAAACGAAGGAGATCAATTTCAGATCAATCATACTATATTTAGGTATTAGAAACACCAACTATTTTCAGTCGAAGTGTTGTATTGCCAACTTAAGGGGTGAAGATTTTTGATAATGGAATGGCTAAAATCTTTTAAACGAAAAACCAAAATAATTTAATTTAGTTCAGCGTTTACTCTTGCTACCGCTAGCCTTAGCATAACAACCCAGCGGGATATGGTAGACATTGGTAAGCGAGCAAGGTAAACGATGCAGCATGATTGTATCGCTTACCCCGACCGATGAAAATAACACGGCGATGTCCTACGAAAAGTAACAGATCACCTCTTTCGCTTACCATAGGGACGAAGAATTCTTCGATGCCACAGTTAACGATGAATTTTTCGATGCCACAGTTAACGAAGAGTTCTTTGATGCCATAGTTAACGAAGAATTCTTCGATGCCAAGGTCAATAGAAAAAATTGCATATTCATAAGCAAATAAGTATTATGTGTACAAAAACTCACCTTATAAGCCACTCACACTTTTTGTTAAAAAGAAAAATGCACTAGATTCTATACAATCGTTATAAAGGTTTTTATTTTTAATGCGAAATGCACTTATAAATTGTTATAACAAAATGTGTTTAACTGAACTGAATTATTACAAATTGAAATAGTTTAAAAACGTTAAACTTATATTATATATGTATATACATATAATATAAAATGATCAGCCATTCCGTAAAATTCACTACAATTCAGAGCATCCTCTACAGAATCATCTTCAGCCATTCCGTAAAATTCACTTTCTTCAATTTAATTAATCTTCTCATATGTCTTTTCGAGAACATACTTTTATTTTTTATTCTAAGTTTAAACACAAAAATAAACAAAATTTTTAATTAAAATAGCAGCTCACCTGATCACGACCAACTTTTTGCTTGATGATTTGACGAAATAATGAAAAAATTTACTTATAAATTTTATTCGATCAATTTGTATTTGTCGTTTTTCATGTACCTACTTGACTTGTAAATATGAACACAGTAGAATTTAGCCGCATAGCTTACTTTTATACATTACCTGGTATCGAAGAATTCTACACAGAATTTTCTTCGAAGCATTCTTCAAAGAAAAACGTAAGCGGTGAACCATTATCCCGCTGGGAATGTAAAAGAAGTGCTCTACTCTGCTCCGAGTTTTGCTAGGTAAAAAACTATATCTGGAGCGGGAGCAAAAAATTAAATTCTGCGCTATGCTCTGGCATAGCGGTAGCAAAAAATTGGGAGCAGTAGCACAGCAGAGCTTATGAAAATTTTCATGGGCTACAGCTCCCGTATGTGTTTGTTGTTTTTTTCTTTTTTTTTTTCTATTTTCTGTCATAATATTTGAATTAATTGAATTGAAATTAATTGCCGGGACTGAAAAAAATTAATAGTAAAAAAAAAAACAAACCTAATGTACATATACATATAAAAAAGGGGGAAAGTAATGTAGTTAAAATTAATTTCGTAAATTCATAGTAAACGAGTATTGTAATACATTTGGAATTGATGATGTTTTTGGTAATATAAAAATGGCAAATATTTTACATAATAAAAAAATATATATAATTTATTCAATTATTATCTAATTCGCTTTATTAATATATTTCTTAAAATATTTGATTTTAGATTTATAAAGTCACTTGACGCAACAAGTGCCAAAATGATTTGCATAACATTTTTTTTTTTTGATTTATTCAATTAATTCAAATATAATGACAGAAAATAGCAAAAAAGAAAAAACAACAAACACATGCGGGAGCTGTAGCACATGAAAATTTTCATTAGCTCTGCTGTGCTACCGCTCCCAATTTTTTGCTACCGCTACGCCAGAGCGTAGCACAGAATTTTATTTTTTGCTCCCGCTCCAGCTATAGTTTTTTACCTAACAAAACTCGGAGCAGAGTAGAGCACTTCTTTTACATTGTTATGCTAAGACTATGCTGTGGCTCCCGTAAAAGTGAGAGCGGTAGCGATAGCATAGCAATAATTCTAGAAATTCTGCTGCTACGGAGTAGTAAATAAGAACCCTGATTCAGTTATTGTATTTATAACTGAAAGGAAAGCACGATTCAGATTTCTTTAGCGGTCGGGTAAAAGCAACCAATTTTGGTATAAATGGGGTTTGAACGGAAAGTAGAGCTTCTCCAGATGAGGATATGGAAAAAAAAAAAATTGCTAACACTTATATTTAAATATTCCCGATTAAAATTCAAAAATTTGTATTAATAACACTTAGTATTTCACAATGTTTCACTAAATGTTTCACATTTTTCACTTTGTATATTTAAATATACACTCTAAACATTGAAATAAGTTAAATTTTCGCTTTTATTTTCTTATATTTTAGCTAAATTTATTAATTTAAAAATCACTTAGCATACTCATCGTTGAAAATGTTAGATTGTTTACAATTATGGGGAAAACGAGCGCTGCCACATCTTAAACGCCTAATATAGAGGGGTTTCAACGATGTTTCTTTGTATTTTCGCGTGATTATTTTCTTTATTAACTATAATAATACTGTCGTGTGTCTGATGCGCAACCGACCATTTCCTTGCTGAAGGTAGTTACCAAAACTACAGTTAATTTTTATAGGGATAATAGATTGAATCGACTCCTTGTATTCGCAATATGTTCCACAGACTTATTTTTTTGCTTCTAAATTGTGGATTGCCTCCTTAAGGCAATTGTATAACTCTTATATATCTGTACAAAATAATTAACCGCTCTCCATTTTATATTGATTTCCAAAATAAACTCCAGAAATATTCAAATATTGCTGCAACCGAGCAGTTGTAGTTTTATATACTAAAAGTTGGAAGTTCGGCAAAATACATCAATTGAAATTTTGTTGGCGGGTTGAATTAATATCGATAATACCGAATTTCTTAACTTCAACCAAGTGCAGTTGAGCTGAAAACCTTAATTGGGGTTTAAGTATTCGCACTGAAATAGAATCATAAGTGAGTAATAAGTATACTAATATCAAAAATTTTATTTTAGATTTGAAACTGGTTTTTACTTAGTGGCGATGGAGAATATACCAGATGTGATCCTGGAACGTAATGAAGCTGCCAGTTTTTCGGTTTGTTTTAATGACTTAATTTAAGAACTATACATACATATGTAAGCTTTTCGCATTGTAGTGGAAAACGCCAAAAGAGTTCATTAAGGATTACTTTGACCAAAAGCTGTATCTTCCTCCACCACAGTTATATGAATTATCAAGGTTATTGAATTTCCAATGCTTAGATGAATTAATAAATTTTGCTCGAGTTCGCTCTTCAAAGGGTGTTACCCTAATGCTTCCTGTTATTAAGAAATGTGCCGATGGTACTGTGAGCTTAATGCCAGGCGATGATCTATACAGCATCAATACAGATGAAACAAATCAAAAAAATACTGAAACAATAACAATTAAACAGTATCGGTCAGAAGTTAAGAATTTGCATCGCATGGAATATTTCAATAATGGACGTTTTTTAATACAACTTAATTGTTCACTAACTGATGGACATCTGCCACCAGTAAATAATAATATATAATTGATAGTTATAAATATGGTTGGAGGTAAAGTTAGTCAATTTGTTTTATTATTTGTTTTTAATAAAAGTACGAAAGAAACTGGTGCAGAAGTAAAGAACTGCTGAACAGTGTTGTTGTTTTAGCGAAATATCTATCTTTTAAAATTTATAATAATCTTTTTAAATATATAACTTTCCTAAATAATAATAAATATTAGCACCATTAAATGGCAACTGAATAATAAGCAATTTATTCCAGAACCCATTTCGATTAACTCCATACTCTACTATAAATCGTCTGGCCATGCATCGACACTTATTTGCAGGGATAATGGGATGCCCAACTTATTCCGGTGTGAGAGCACCTCAAAATAAGCGTTTTTTGTAACATTTTCCATTATGGCCAGATCGAAGAAAATAAGAATTATTGGGCATTTTAAATTAAAACACCCAACATTTATTACGATTGCAAGTTATTATATATTGAATTTGTAATATATGTTGAAACTAGTTAAGTCCTTTTTTTATGATTTTATGGTATATTAACACAACTGACTTTCTATCTTTCAGAACTTAGAAAGGTGAATTAAGCCTGTTTTTAATCATTTGTAATTGAAAATTTATTCTAATGTGCATCAAATTACAAAACGCTTTATGAAATATATTTAAATTTCGCATTTTCTTTGATTTTCATTGTTTTAAATTTTTATTGGCGATATTGAACGGCGGCAACAAATTCCTCCGTTCAGATATATTTTTGGTATCATTTCAATCTGGCCGTTCCAGTCATTCCAATTACAAAACGTCAAAACCTCCTCAATGTCAAGTTTAGGTGGTGTTGACGTTTAGCAATTGTTCTCTCACTTCCAATGAGAGAAGAGTTGGACACTCTTTATCCCTGCTTATTTGTTTCTAAGTCTGTCATTACACGCGGCAACAAAAGTTGCTAATTCTCGGGCGATTCTCTTTTGCTGTCGCCCATTACCTTCACACGAGTAACTTGTGTTGCGCAACTCTGTTCGAGTTTTTTTCTCATTCTCTTTCACTTTACTTTAACCCATTGTCGTTTCTTTTTCCTTATAGGTATTTGGGCCGCTCTATCACATATATTAATCAGTTCTGTCAATTAAGAAATACATTTTATTTATAATTCAAAATTAAAACAAAGATTATATGACAGACTTTCACATATATCACCCTTTTCACTATCGTCTGAATCAACTTGTATGGCTTTCTCCATACATTTCACAATAAGGGTATTCCATCAAACTCATAAATGCCTCATAAAACTCATAAACTCGTAAAATTCTGTGCCTTATAAATGAGCTGTCAAAATTTGTATGAAAAAAAGTTTACGCGTTTCGTATAAAACTATGAGGCAAATTCGACGCGTATTTGCTTCATAAACTGATATTTTGTTTTAGTGTTGCCATTACACAAAAATAATTTACATTTAGTTCTTCGAAAAAGTAAAGTTTTTAGTGCAGGCAACACTACTTGCAAAGAAAAAAAGAACGATCAAACATTTGTGCTTGTTGCAAAATTTTGTTTAATTTAAAGAAATAAAAACCATCTGAAACCTTTGTATAATGAGTGCATCAGTAAGTATTACTTAAATAAAACAAACGCAACACTGACAGAAAAGTCAAAATACCTATTTACGCGGCTTTTATACGTATGAAAAAAAGGAGCGTTCCAAAAAACTAAAGCGTAAATTTTTGAACTTATAAGTTTATACATTTACGGGTTTGGTGGAATACCCTAAATATCTTTAATTAATTCGATTTTTTTGTCATACTCCATTTTCTAAAATATTTATATTATATTATGTATATCTGTATACATATTTGCAAATTACTTACCAAAAGATGAAATTAAATTTTTTAAATATATTCAAAATATTAATTTCAAAAAAATATACGCAAATGCAACTATGTACTACGAAAGAAAGGACACGAATGCCGAAAAACGTCGCAGCGAACTGTTACGAATAAGAACACAAAGCGAGTTGCTGAACACTGGAAACTCGGCGCGATTCTCCTCTCCTCGTCGCCCCCTCGCCTATAAACCAAGAGTTGCCGCAACTAAAGTTGCCGCGTGTAATACGGGAATAAACAGCCGAAGACGCTCTCTCCCTCTCAATAATATTCGTAAGTCCCTTATTACACGAAGCAACTTTTGTTGCTAATTCTCGGGCGATTCCCTTTTGCTGTCGCCCAGTACCTTCACAAGAGCAACTTGTGTTGCGCAACTCTCTTCGAGTTTTTTCTCATTCTCTTTCACTTTACTTTAACCTATTGTCGTTTTTTTTCCTTATAGATATTTGGGCCA
Source organism: Bactrocera correcta (assembly GCA_027475135.1). Classification (NCBI taxonomy): domain Eukaryota; kingdom Metazoa; phylum Arthropoda; class Insecta; order Diptera; family Tephritidae; genus Bactrocera; species Bactrocera correcta. The sequence goes on from CM050326.1 coordinate 24,626,606, forward strand.
CACTATCACATATATTAATCAGTTCTGTCAATTAAGAAATACATTTCATTTATAATTCAAAATTAAAACAAAGATTATTTAACATATCTTCACATATATCACCCTTTTCACTATCGTCTGAATCAATGTGTATGGCTTCCTCCATACATTTCACGATATCTTTAATTAATTAGATTTTTTCGTCATACTCCATTTTCTAAAATATTTATAATTAATATATTATATTATGTATATTTGTATACATATTTGCAAATTACTTACCAAAAGATGAAATTAAATTTTTTAAATATATTCAAAATATTAATTTCAGAAAAATATACGCAAATGCAACTATGTACTACGAAAAAAAGAACATGAATGCCGGAAAACGTCGCAGCGAACTGTTACGAATAAGAACACAAAGCGAGTTGCTGAACACTGGAAACTCGGAGCGATTCTCCTCTCCTCGTCGCTCACTCACCTATCAACCAAGAGTTGCCGCAACAAAAGTTGCTGCGTGTAATAAGGAACTAACAAAATCGCAGCGGTGAGAATAAAGGGATGTCCAACTTATTCCAGTCTGAGAGTGCTTTAAAATTAGCGTTTTTTTATAACATTTTCCATTATGTCCAGATTGGACAAAAAAATAACAATTTTTGCGCATTTAAATTAAAACACCCAACATTTAGTAAGAATAAAAATTACTATTTTGTGGTTATTTAATACATAGAGAATCTATTTAAATCTTTTTATCGTATGTTAAAAACTGACGTTGGACTTTTCAATATCTAATAAAAGATTTTAAGCTTTTTAGCTCTTAATCAATAAATGTGTTTAATAATTTTCCATTGAAAATAATACTATGATGCTTGACATTACAAAACATTTCATCAAATACATTTAAATTTCATAAATTTATTTAATTTTCATTGCTTTACATTTTTTGTAAGTGCAACAAATCTCTCCGTTTACATATTTTTTTGGTAAGATTTCAATCTTGCCATCGCTCGTTTCCAATTGCTAAACGTTAAAACCAGGAATAAAGGGATGTTCAACTTATTCCAGTGTGAGAGCACCTCAAAATTAGCGTTTTTTATAACATTTTCCATTATGGCCAGATTGAACAAAATAATAATTTTTGGGCATTTATCAACTCAACACCCAACATTTAGAACGAATAAAAATTACTAAATAGTGATTATTTATGATATGGATATACTATTTAAATCTTTTTAAAGTATATTAGAACAACTGACTTTTGACTTTTCAATACCCAATAAAAGGATTTAAGCTTGTAAGCTCTCAATAATTAAATGTTTTTAATCATTTTCCATTGAAAATAAAACTATGATGCTTCAAATTACAAAACGTTTCATCAAACACCTTTAAATTTTACTAATTTATTCAATTTTCATTTTTTTACATTTTTTATAAGTGGTCTTGAACGATGCAACAAATCCCTCTGTTTACATATTTTTTGGTAAGATTTCAATCTGGCCATCGCCCGTTTCCAATTGATAAACGTCAAAACCTACTGAACTCGATTAGCTGTCAAAGTTCAGTAGGTTTTGACGTTTAACAATTGCTCTCTCACTTCCAGTGAGAGAGGAGTTAAACATCTCTTTATCTCTGGTTAAAACCTACTGAACTCGATTAGCTGTCAAAGTTCAGTAGGTTTCCAGTGAGAGAGGAGTTGGACATCTCTCTATCTCTGCTATTAATGTGAGTAAGGAAAGCAGTGATGATTCTTCAATACGATTTCTCAACAGAAATTCTGGGTTAAGAAGACATTTATTGTTTTCTTCGGCTGGATGATACAAATGTTATGAAGCATATAAAGCCATTTCCAGCCCACGGTAGTCACTACACCAGGGCCATAATCCCAGCCGACAATATTTAAATACGGACTTATATACTATGTAGGTGTATGAACTATATAGTACATCACAGAATGTGAAAAGGAAAACATAGCGCCAGTGAAAGAAAAATATCACTATAATGTGTTCTCTACAAAATTTAATTTACATGTTAAGCAACCATCAAAGGATACGTGTCAAACTTGTGATGCTTTTCAGATAAAAATTCAATCTTCAGACGATTTGAATTGAAAAGGAAAATCACTTAGAAGAGGCCCAACTTCGAAAAAATAACAACATATTCGGATTCGTGTACCGGTCGAAAAAGCAATATTAAAACTTCTATCATTCATTTTTATGGAACAGTTGCGAAAAAATGTGTATTAACTAACTTTTTCTGTAATAAAAACTTAAACATGAAAAGACTAAATTTAACTTTATTACTTTTTTCAGTTGCCAAATCGATTAACTCTATCAGTCACATAAAAACTCTAACATGACTGACGATTATTTGTTGGCTTTTTTTTTTTTAATTATTTTTATATACCGTTAGATGAAAGCTAAATCTGCAATTAGGCATTCCACATTATATATTTGTATTCATCTTATCAGAGGAATTTTTAAAAATAATATACATTACATCATCGTGTTTCTCAACTTTTCGTTTGCTGAAGTTAATCGATGTGTGCACTGCGCGGCTCATTTGTGTTGTCGTCGACGTCATTTAACGAGAGGCCCAGGAAACGTGCTGTTTTGACGGGGTCGGACCATAGGGAGGAGGGTGTTAGATGAGTAGGGTTCGTTGCATGCGGGACATAAGGGATGTTCGAGTCTCAATCACTGCGGCAGTATAGCAAGGCATCATATTTTACGCAAAAATGTTGCACTATAAGTATCAGCTGAGTTTCTGCAGAAAAACCACACTGTCGCAATATTGCTGCATTTATTTGTTCGCTCGAACAGCCACACAATTCGTATGTCAGGGTCTATTCAGGATAAGTAGGAGTATCCAGAACGAAGTTGCGGTAGGGTCACTCGCATTTCTCGCGGCAGCTGGAGCTCTTCGTCTGCTATGGGTGGTGATTTGACTCCAAGTACGCCATTCACGGGAAGGCAGTCGGTGAAGGAATTGATGGCTCCGCTGTGAATGGCGGCCAGGCCTGTCGAAAGTCAGTTGCGTCCGAAGTGCGGTCGGCGTACTGTACGACGTCGTCGACGTAGTCAAGGAAGGACCTTTTGATACTCCTAGAAAGCGGTTCCGCTCCAAGCAGATGGCTGCAGGGGTTATTTCTGCGAAAACATCCCAGCAGGAACTGCCTGGAGAGGGGTTTATTATGCTCCTTAAATGGGAGCTCGTCATGTCTCTTCGGGTTAGACAAAGCTTTGATAGTAGCCCAAAACTTACTCACACCGCTGGAGAGGTTACAGGACTTCAGGTGCTCTATCTATTTCGTCCGCTTATGCAGGTTTACCATACGCCGAATCTACAAACTGAGATTTCTTATTCGAGGATCCACGGGATCGGCATGGCGTAAGGTGGTGCGTTCATTAGCTAAAACGGCTGCTTCGGCTAGGAAATTGGGACGGATTTCCGCTATTCTTCCAGCCGGGATGAAGTGAACGGTAGTTGTTGCGATCACCTTTGACGTGACTTGAATTGACGTTCACCAACGCATACGTCCGTAGGAATGGGTAGAGCTTTGAAGGTGCTCTCAGTAAATTCTGTAAAGCCGACCCAATTAGCTTTGTTAAAGTTAATGAAGGTGCGGTTGTCCACAGAAACAAAATCAGGAGGCTTCTCGATCGAGATAATTATGGGCAGATGGTCTGATGCGAGAGTTAGCATAGGACGCCAGGTTATGCTGTTTATCAGACCACCGCTAGTAATGCTAACATCTGACGAGCTATTACAGGTGCCCATAATTCTGGTGGGGGCTACGTCATTCATTGTGCAGAATGTCGAATCGTCAATCTGGTAGTTGTTGCAGCTGCAGAACCGGCAGGGGCGGTTGTCACGCCGGGGTGTTGGTAGGCGACGCCATTGTTGTGAGTTGCGAGGCAGACTCCTGCAGTATGGGGAAACGTACGACACACTCCACTCACGTGAGGTGCGCAGGCCGGAACACGCCGGGAAATGACACCAGCCAGTACAGGAATTGCACTTGACTGATGTAACATTCCGACGTATGACGGTCTGACACACGGAACAGACTGTGCGAGGGACCAAGAGTTGCTGGTTGGATCTCGCACGAGTCAATGCCAGCACGAGTTTGGAGGATACGGAGCAACCCTGCTGCAAGGCATTGCTCTAATGACGACAAGCAAATTAATACTCACCGATCCAAACGGGGTTAGATCGCCGAAAAAACAGCCCTTTGTGGGATAAAATCCGAGTCAATTTAATTAAATATGTCATCAGTGAAGCAGGTCCCTGCTACAGGCAATTTTTTTTTTGCCGCGCCTGGGCTAAAAGGCTTCATCCAAACTCTACCTCGGTTAGGTCTAAAACATGCCATGGATGGATGCATCTTTTGACCTGCTCAGGTCTTAAGACACACGGGGAGTGGATCAGGCATAATGTGTCCTCTCTTTGCCAAAGTACTACTGCGAAACAAGTTCGCGTACTGCACCGTCGCTCCACTTTAATGGCCAACAAATGGTCCATAGGAGCTCAAAAAGGCAGCATAACTCCCATTCTGGTCAACTCGAATTCTACAATTAAACTGCAATGGACTCCAGAACTTCTGAGTTTTGTCGCCATCAGCGTTATACGTAAAGATCGCGAACGAGATAATGGTCGAGACCTACCCTTTATAATACACAACACCGCGCATATAGCCTTATCGATGGCGACAACCACCGTAGGGATACTACCCTTAAATGTCAGGCTATAACCATTCGGTCAAATGATATCGAAATATTTTATATAACTAGGTGGATGTTACATGTTGCCCTACGGGATATCATCCGAACATAGGTGCGCTACTTCGTGGTGAAAATCGTTTGGTACTAGGCGCCTTTAAAGCGCTTGTTGTTGTTTTAGCGGATACCTAGTCCCCATTTGGTTGCTAAGGATTCGTTAAGTTGTTGGCGACGTCATCTAACGGGAAGTCCAAGAAACGTGTAGTTTCGACGTGGTCGGACACCGCCCAGCGACAGGTTGAAGACTTTGGTAAGGTAAGTTACTCTCGCCCAGCCTAGATGTTTCAGCATAAGCATGTTGATTCCATCAGCTCCAATGGATTTGGATGATTTTTGCCTTGCTGATGATATTCTGAACCTTCTCAATAGTCAATGTAAGTGGTACGCAGTCTTTTTGGCATTTTTTGCAGCCGTCCGGTAACACATCGCTTGGTATTGTCCAATAGCACTATACTAGCAAGTTTAGATCCCTTATTCGAGAATCACAGGAATCGGCATGGCGTATGGAGTCGCGCTCATTAGCTAAAACAGCTGCTTCGGCTAGGAAATTAGGGCGGAGTTCCGCAATTCTTCCAGCCGGAATGAAGCAAGCGATAGCTGTTCCGATCACCTTGCAATCGACGTCCTCTAACGATTACTTCCGTACGAATGGGTAGAGCGGGGAAGGCGTTCTCAGTAAATTCTGTGAAGCTGATCCAGTTAGCTTTGTTAAAGTAAATAAAGGTAAGGTTGTCCACAGAAACAAAATCGGGACCTTTCTCGATCGAGACAATTATGGGCAGATGAACTGTGGCAAGAGTTAGCATAGCTATTTATCAGACCACCGCTAGCAATGGTAATCAGTCCTATCACGCAATCCATCGTAGACTGTTTTTTCGGGAAAGATATGAAATTGCTATCATGCAATTCGAACGTAAGTTCGGAATTCGTGGAGTGGCACATTGGAAATTTTGTACAAGTTTTGCTAGCAGAGAAATAAATTAAAAAAAGAAAAATGTATGTTTTTATTGAATTAAAACATATTTGTTACCAGTAAAATAATCTTTAATGCGATTTTCGCAGGTCTAAGGTAATTACCACCGAGCTGCAATATGGACTAATGGTTGAGCTGATACAGCAAAAACAAGAAATGGCGCAGGGTTTTACCAAGTGTCCTAAAGAAGAAGGGACAGCTTTTTGGAGTATGTTGGTCCGCCTATTAAGGATATTTCCAGCTGGAAGAAGGTAGTATAATAAAGTTGTAGTTTAATTGTTGTAAGAGGATAATTTAAAGCTTGTTTGACTTATTTTTTATTAGGTATGACCTACTACTGGAAACCCTATATAAAAACAAAATAGGTCGAAAATAAAAAGGAGCAGTCAGCTACTGGTGCGATAGAGATAGGCATGTTCTTACCGATGGTAGCCGACGTTGCTGATGAGACAGAGGCCGACGTATCAATACCATCAGTGGCCTGCAGTCACATACTTACATGTAGAGCCGAATTAATATAAGAGCAAATTTCAATTCAAAGAGTATTACAGAAAAAGGTTCTGGGTAAGTTGGACGATCTTTCTTCTGGGGTTGACTAGGCAGAGCTTTGGAAAAGCAAAACGATTTGAAAAAACCGGAAGTGGAAGAAATTGGAAGGCACAGCATAGCTATGGAGAATTCGATAGCGGCTAAGAATTCCATAAAACAGCAAATGTTAGAAGTAGATTTTTAAATCTTAATGAAAACTATAAATATTTTGTGTTAATATTTATTTAGGATATTATATTCGTGTAAGTGTTGCACAGATTCTTTGATTTGTGAAGCTGCATCATTATAAGTTGATGAAAAAATTTCATAACTTTCTGTAAAAATATTTGGCTCCGAATTATTTTCTAAAATTTCATCATTTACGCAATAGTGAATACAAACGTTGTGTAACACTGTCGCAACATTAACGATTTGAGATGCCTTCCATGGCTCGTAGTGAAGCTCGCGAGCCCCCAGAAGAATTTTGAGAATTTTCGTAACATATATGTACACATGTATGTATAATACCCCAAAGCCAATTGTGTCGTTCGCCATCAAGGTACTTTTTTCATAAAAATCACGAGCATTACTGACTTTCCATATGTGGGAGTCCTGATTGCTACCAGGAAACTGAGCATTCACATAACGTATTTTCATATTATTGTCACATATCTGCAAAACATTGATTAAGATGTTAAAATGTGAATTTGTCACCAAACTTACAATCATGGCATTGATACTAAAGTATCCTTTGCGATTATAATAGAGAAACTTATCTTTTTAATGTGTCCCGTCGACACACAAAATCGTGCTTGGAAATCCGTAATCTGAAAGAAATCCCAGTCAAGATTTATTCACTGATTACACAAATGGAACTGAAATGTTGACTGAGCCATTGGAATATCAAAGTCTTTACTCACTCCATGTTGACAGCCTCCCTCAGCTAAAAATCGTAAAACCGAATCTAAGAAAGAATTGCTAAGCTGTTAGAATTGCAAACTAATTGCAATTCAATATTCGAATCAGCTGTTTACTAATGTGAAAAAACTTGCAAATGAATACATTTAGAAGAAATCCCATAAAAGTTTTTAATTAGTTCTGAATTAAAGAAAGATTTAAAGAGACAACATTTATCGAATGAATAAAGCGCATTTGGGTGTTCAATTACATTTTGCAAATCTAATAACAGTAAATATCAAGATTTTGTTTTTCCAAAGACTTAATAAATAAGACATTTCGATTTTTGTACTCATGTTTTCGCCTATGGAGATAAAGATAAATTAATTCGAAATAATAAAATAACTTAGTTTCTTAACTTGCATTTCAAATCTGTGTGCGATTATCTACTTGATTTGTTTCTGACAGCAAAACCGATATAATTGGTTTCCGTGACACCCAAAACCGATACAAATTCTGTTTCGAATATCAAACCAATAATATCTGAATTCATTACACCTACTGCTTTTTTTTTGATGGGTTTAAATTCTGATTCCAACAACTATCAGATCCCACAACACCCCTGATACATGACGATCTTGAAGAACTTGCATTCCTGTCTAGAACGTCGAGGACATACGTAGTAAAGTCCGCCTTATTTAAGCGAGAGTTTTTAATAAACCTGTTTTAAAAAAATAATTTCAATAAAATTTAACAATGAATTTGTGTGGATATGCTCCGTCCACATTGAAAGGGTTGCTCTTGACCCTCAGTGATTTCTGCGAATTTTTAGATCACGCCAGCTTTCCTCACGTTCTTCCTCAATATAAATACAAACGGTAACTGATCCACATTTTGTGCGTAAAATCGATTTTAATATAAACGATTTCAGTTTTATTAATCAAAATTTAAATTTTTTTTCTACCCATAAATTTAAAATGCCAAAATTCAAAGTTAAGACTGGTAACAAAAGTTTCGAATTCACATGGATTCAGTGATAGCAAATTATGAGTATAGGGTTGAATATCGGGCGAGCTATTACAGGTGCCGATAGTTCTGGGCCCGAATTGCGTCGGTTGTGAGCGAGCAAGTAATCGAGTGAAATTTCGTAACGTGTCGAGTGTGCGGATCGTCGCACTCGATACGAAACGAATAGAAATTTTATGAAATAACTTCCCCGGGGCTTAGCTGTAAATGACATTTTCGAATACATTCAAATACGAAACAAAGCAAGTATTTGAATTTAAATTAAATGTAAATATTCAAAATATGTACGTTTATGCAGTATGTGTAATAAATTATATATAAATTTACTAAATTTAGTTTTTGCATTCAATATAATGAACCCTAACGTGTTTTTTTATACAAGTTCATCTGATTCAGATGAAAAACATCACCAAACGGCCGTACGTTTCAGGATTCGTGATAAAAGTAATCCCATGGCTTTACCTGAAGCAGCGTAAGAAAATTTAAAAAATAATTATGCCGTTTAACTTAGTATAGATCATATTATTTTAAATCATTTACAGGTTCAGGAAGTGGTTTAGACTGACCAAAGACACATTTACTTTCATCCTATCGGAAATAAAATTTAACAGGCATTTGTCATCCGCAGTACCATCAATGCTTTAATCAGCCGGTGGACCGGTGGAAAATTTTCAGTAATGATAAAAGAAGTCGGTATAGTCCTGAAAAGGTGGCATAGTTCGGCAAGGTATGAACAGCGTTGCATAACATCTGCATAAGGTTTAAAAATTCAACATATTGCAAATATTTTGTAAATGAAAACAATAATATAGAAATAGATATGGGAAATGAGACTCAATTAACTAAATTGGTCATAAAATAAGACCAGTAAAATTAGATTAGTCATAAATTTTCAATAAAAACAGGAACTTGTAATTAACATATCGTATATATTGGTGTTTATTTCTGAACTTTTCTTTTCAAAATATCAAGCTCATGAGTTTAAATCTACAACTCTACAGCTTTTTTTTTTTGCATATCTGCTTTATTCATTTCTTTTTATTTGCAGCGATCTCTTCTTTTCAAGCAATTAGTTTCTAAAGATTTTTACTTACTGCAACATCTATCCCCGTAGGTTGGAGGAGTTGCTCTTCTGCTACAGTTAAAAGCTTTTCCTCGTACTGACCACCACCAGTCCTTTGTTTCGAGGCTTTGTTGAAAGAAAATTTCTTTTTATATTGTGCTTTTAATCAGCAAATACCTATTTTTGTATTTTATTATTATTTTCATCATCTATTATTTTATTTAGTTAATTAATATTATTTACTTGTATGTGGGTCTGGGTCTGGCAGTGAATGAGGGCAAGACGAAATTTCTCCTGTCATCAAACAAACAGTCGTCGCACTCGCGACTTGGCTCTCACGTCACTGTTGACAGTCATAACTTTGAAGTTGTAGATAATTTCGTCTATCTGGGAACCAGCATTAACACCACCAACAATGCCAGCCTACTTCGGACTGAGTAGGCAATGATGACAACAACCGATGAGTCGACGTTATGAGTTTTCGAGAGAAAGGTTCTGCGAAAGATTTATGGTCCTTTGCGCGTTGGCCACGGCGAATATCGCATTCGATGGAACGATGAGCTGCACGAGATATACGACGACATTGACATAATTCACCGAATTAAAAGACACCGGCGACGCTGGCTAGGTCATGTTGTCGAAATGGACGAAAGCACTCCAGCTCTGAAAGTATTCGATGCCGTACCCGCCGGGGGAAGCAAAGGAAGAGGAAGACCTCTACTCCGTTGGAAGGACCAAGTGGAGAAGGACCTGGCTTCGCTTGGAATATCCAATTGGCGCCACGTAGCGTCAAAATTTAGCCTCTTTCATCGGTGTCCCGGCAGCGTTAAGTTTTAGCGTCAATCCATCCCATATCTTATTTAATGCAACTATGCCTTGCCCACAATTAGGCAAAATATTATTTGCTAAGTTCTGATAATGTAGCATAAAATTACTCATAAGATTTTTTTGACGCATATTTATTCTGTTTACATTTGTCCTTAAATCATTAGTTATATTTATAATTCATGTTAAATAAACTCAATAAAACAAAAATAACTTACAGTTTATTTCCGATTATTTTTAACTGATAGTATATTCAAACTTTTTTTTAATTTGTTCTTTAACGTTTCGCAAATAGCTAACGAGTGAGATTATGATTCTTTCGTACAAACGAGAGCACGTTATCGAATGAGGAAATTTTAAATTTCGAAAGTGCGTAAACGATAGTGAGTACAACGATCCGAAAACAAAAGAAATACATGCATTTCGCTCGTTAATGTGTGCCGCGATTCGGGCCCTGGTGTGGGCTTCGTCATTCATTGTGCAGAATGTCGAATCCTCAATCTATGCATCATCCCCCTACCATCATTTGACAGGCAGAAAAGCCAAAGATCGTGGTGCGCCGTTTTTACCACGAAGTAGCGCACCTATACTCGGATGATATCCTCTAGGGCAAGATGTAACTGGGGGGATGTATACGGCACAACTTAGAAGATCTGACTTTAGCTTGGTTTCTTGGACTGCAGCTATCGATATACGTTTCGAGTTCATGAGTGCAACTATCTCCTCGATTAGTTAAATTGTAAGATTCGGGTTTTTCGCGGGAGTTCGTGGGTGATCCTGGAAGTGAGGAAGTGGCGTATAGGTGGGGTTTGTTGAAGCTGCCGAACCGTCAGAAGCGGCTGCTGCACTGTGGTGTTTGTGGTCGACGCCACTGTTGAGTGTTGCGGGGCAGACCCCTGCAGCACGGGAAACATACGACACACTCCACTTATGCGTGGTGCGCATGCCGGAACAAGCCGGAAAGTCACACCAACCAGTGCCAAAGAAAATAACGTCAATCGTAAGCGGTGATTGGCATTATGACATACGATAGCAAACGAAAGGTGATGTGTTTTCAATCTATAATAGTTTATAATTCGTATTTTTAGGTCACAATAGATGTAGAACTGTCAAAACTAAGTTTCAAATTTTAAATAAACTAATAAAAGCAAATTATATCAAAAGGGACTTTTTCCTTTATATGAGCTCCAGTGAAACTTATGGGGATGAAAAAAATGTATATATGTATATAAGTATATAAAAAATGATGTAGTTAAAGATCGTAGCTATTCTTTGGCATTTTCAAATACGAAGTACAAAAAAAAAATTATGAAACTTCATTAACAAAATTTTCTTTGTAGATATGTATATCATTGAAGAACTATATGGAATTAAAAAGGTTTAAGTTGAATAAGAGTAATTCTATCAAATGTTCAAATTATCAACTTTCATTCATTGCTTTTTTATATTTGAACAAGAATGTAAAAAGTATGAACTCTACAATTTCATAAATTATGAAATTTTGAACGAACGGATATGTTCGCGTAAGTCATCGTGCCAGATTACGATAGAAGCGTTACGATCACGTATGTCATATTTCGAAACACATATAGTCCATGCTCCCTTAAAAGGGTGGACTATGAACTACCTTCGTACCGTTTCGAGGTGAACATTCTAAATTGAGAAGAATTAAACAAAGAGTTTCATAGGGTGGTACCCTCTCCACGTTGCTGTTTAATTTCTACATTTCAAAACTCCACTTCGGACTACAACGGGATGCCTCTTTATGGCTCCTATCGAATATCTACACAGTGAACTCCTTTCCAAGCAGTTCTGCAGAGTGTTTTCGTAGAAACCATTACCTGCGTGAAGCGGAATCACCTCCTACAAGCATCAAAAGTTGATTTCGTACGCATCTAGTGATTGGCGATAACCTCGATGACAACTTATCTGAACTTTAACCTTAACGTGGAATAAATAACAGTTACAATAACAACACCTGCTTATTAACTGCACAGCAGTATGCAGGATAACAGACCTTAGATCAATGTTTCCGAATAGGGAAACATCGCCTTATGGCACTTAGCAGTATATTGGAATTTAATAATGTGGTGGGGCTAAGAAAGTCGTTTTGACTTAGGCACAGGTTATAGACCAAAAGTCGCGGAGCAAACCCTTATTTATCTATACATCTATCTAAGGGAATAATTTTAGTATACCATCTAACGATTTCAGGTTGAGTAGAGGAGGTTCCAAAAGCAAACGGATTATCTGGTTTGACATGATTTAGGTATCGTTGGTCATATACGTGACTGGACAGGTGGTCGTACGCTTTCCAACAATAGGTACATATTATGGTATCTTGTACTACGTGTATCTAAGTCAAGGGTGTCGGCACCTCAATAGAGCTCAGGTTTACGGGACGCACTTCCAGCCGAAGGTCGTCACTCAAATCCTATACTATCCCTAGCACACAACGGCTTTCCCCATTCAAAAATGGTCAACTGCTAAAAAGCAGTTGTAGTTAAACATTAATCAATTTATTTAACGTTGATCTCGTGGAGTCAAATCACGAAACTAGAAGAAACAACGTACAATTTTAATTAAGGGTCCGTGAGTGTTTCGAACTATCTAAATCCTAAACAATCTATTACTCCAAGGAATATACTTTTTAAGTAAAATTAAAATTTTGAAGCCTTTTCACCCATTCGCCCCTTCACTCATTGGTGTTTTGCGGTGTCCATAGCGCACAGGTGTTCATAACAGTTAAAAGGAGATTTTGCAAGTGTTTTGGGAAATTTGTAAACAATAAAATTATTCCTTATTTAAACGAACATAACTTACGAATTTGCAATAAAAATTACTTAAGAGTCATGGAATTGTCAATGAACTTTGGCTAACTTGCTGTAAGGAATCTTATGGGGAATACATGAGTTTTGACCCCAATATTTTTGTCATCGTAATTTAAATAAAACTAGTGTTTTTTTTAAATACTACATTTTTTGTAAACAGTAACTAAATTAAATAGATTCTATAATTGGTTAAAAAAGTTTAAGCTTCTTTTATTATCGGCCAAATGTTCATTTTTAGGATAGCAATACCAATGAAACTTCGACTGAAAATATTTAAAATACGTAATACCAGAGAAGAATTGGGTTGCTCTAACTTCAATTCCACCAAATGGAATTCAAAACCGCTGCAAACTGGATGTTCGCTGTCTGCCTTGCAACACTGCATGCCAGCTGCTGGGTTGCCATCTAACGTTGATAGCTGGGGCAGTTCTAATAAATCGTCTCTCCGGGACGATTATCCGTGGGTATAATAATACCTTCGTTACCAAATATAGATCTTCGTATGCCGGATCAAGTTTATGATATGTACCAGTTGGAGGAGGTACGTAGTCAACTAGATCTCCCTCATTACGTTGTCTCGGTTTCCGATGTTTGTCGTCGAATCGTTGTTTCCATTTATCCCTTTCTACTTTAATTCGTTCAGCCGCTGATTCTAGTCGGAAGTCGTCATCTTTAGTTTTTCCATCGATTCGTAGTTTATAGTTGAAAACTAATCCTGTTAGAGAATTGATTCGTAGTTGCGTTACTTTGGGAGTTTATGTTCCATTGAAATTGTGGTAGAGCTTCGTCCCATTCTTTATCGGCTTTGATGCTACATTGGAGCGTTGTTAAAACTGTCTCATTGCTACTTGATGCCTTGTTAATGCAACATTCTGGACACGATGCAATATAGAACTTCACATACGGTCGCATAGGAGCAAACCAAAAGTCCTTGAATAATCGTTCGCATGTCTTGTCTAGACCGAGATGACCCACCTCATCGTGACATGCTATTACTTACGCCTTGTATCTTGTTGTCCTGTACTTTGCATTATAGCCGCTGACCTTGCCATATGCAGTCGTCTTTCTGTTAACGTGCGTGAAATGCTTCTTTGTCGTTTAGAAGTTCGATTATTTCGTTAAGCGCATTGTCTTGTCTTTGCATCTGCGATACCCAATCGCTGTCAATTTGTTCTTTGACGCTCATTGTAGGTTCTACAACACCTTCGTCGACAGTCTTTGTGGCTATAATGACCTCATCGACTTAGTTAACCACTTTGTCTCGATGATTATGTGTCTTGATTAAATTGACGAGAATTTCCTGGAAAACAATGAGACCAAAAAGCATCACGTTATACTCAAACAATTTCTCAGGTGTTAAAAATGCAGTGAATTTCTATGATTTACATTCATTGTGTAACAAAGATTTTGCTGCCCCTGCTTCTTATAGTTCGCTAAGGTATACTCGCCGTCTAGGGTTCGGTACAAGAAATATTTAAACAGTGGGGCTCTTTACGAATCACGGCGATCGGGTAGGCTTCGATCGGGATGTCCTGATGTACGACGACCACGCTTGACTGTTTCTGCCGGCGCCCATGTAGGCTTCGATGACGATGTCCTGCTGAAGAACAAAGACACGAACCACGGAAAACCATGTTAGGGACCGCAATGTTAAGGTCCGAGTTGGTCAGAGGATTAACTCACTTCCAAGCTTGCCCTTAACAGGATCAACTCACTGCGTAGTCTGGTGCCGGACGTGTGTACGCTGTCATAGCTCCGTGCTGACTGACTGATGATCGGCCATCTATCATAGCACATTCGCAACATTTCCCGATGGGATGGTGGGGTTTTCCCCTTGTATTATGAACAATAGGGTGTGCCTTTATGCGTTCTGTATAGATATTTAGTTCTCACAATTGGTACTTGATAGCAGCCGAAAAGAACTTATTGCCCGATAGCCGTGAAAGTTGCTCTTCTTTCTTCTTTTTTAACCGTTGGAGTTCTTCACTAAGAGGACACTGACGCTGCATGTAGTGAATTGCTCGGACGGATGATGTCATTGTTTAGCAGTTTCTTTACAACCTTTGACAGGGTTGGTTGTTGTGAGAACGGAACTTGTATAGTCATTTGTGCGTTGTTGAATCTGCCGATTTGGTTGATATCTTCTGCAAAACAATCTTTATAACTTAAAAAAATCTTTATTGCCTTGTATCGTTCCTGCTCCAATAAATCGCTGGATACGTTAAGGTATACTCTTTTAGCTTCTCGCAAATGTATCACACCCTCTTCATTTACCATTTGATAACCTTAGCTTGGTAGAACGTCTCGACCCAGTAAAATATTATATGGTAGTAATTCGTCCTGAACTAAGTACAGTGGAAAAAGTGAACCAAAATGTCTCTACCAAAGGGTTTTTGAATTAAAAAAAAAAAAAACTCGTGAATAAATATAATTTTGGTGATATAATACGTTAAATTTATTTACAGGACTCACTTTTACTCGTAACAAAACCGAAACTTAGATTTATAGCGGGATTCTGTAACCAGTCTCTATCTCTATTTGAGACATTTTGAGACAAAGCATCAATTTGATACTAGTTACTATTCACTAAACAGTCTCTAGCGTTAGTCTCAAAATATTGAGACCTGGTAGTTAGCTGGTCACAAAGCTAAAAAGAACTCTTGCTGCCATTTTCAATGTACTGAATAGAGATCATTATAGATATTAATCGAATTTCGTAAATATTATGAAACAAAGTCAACATATATTTTCATTTTTATTGATAATTATGTTTTTTGAGTATGTTATAGAAAAGTTAATATTTGTTATCGACATATTTATTATCATTCAAGTGTAAAAACATCTCTGAATAATGAAATGTAATTTTGAGACTGTCACTTACAGAATAGCAAAATCGTCTCAAGTCTCAAAAATTGTCTCTAACTCAAAATCTCAAACTTAGAGACTTGATACTGTCTCACGTTATAGAATCGCACGGTTAGTTTGTATTTTTCCACATTATACATACTGGCTGGTTTAAAAAAGCGGTAGAGACTTGTTTGTTCCTTTTCTCTTTGTGTCCCGACAATTTTCGTGAGCATATTAATAGGATGTGATATCTGATTTGCATTATTATTGTTTTCATACCACTTTATCAAGGTATGGATACATTCAATTGCTTTCGAAAAACTATGCTATTCTCATTGATAATTGGTTCTTCAAACTAATCATCAGACACTTCGTCGAGTTAAGAATCGTCAAATAAACATTCTCAGCAAAACTGCTGACAGCATTAAGTGCACTAACGTAAATAATAAACGTTTCATATAGCTGTAACAACTATTATTAACATCATCAACGGAGGCAACAACAGTAGCAGAAATAATTATAAAACAACAAGAACAATAAATAGCGGCAACGAAAGCAACAGAAGCAGCAGAACTAAATAAGAGTAAAAAAACTAATAAATATATATATATACATATATATATATATATATATATATATATTATATATATATATATATATATATTATATATTATGCTTATATGCATATACATATATATTTGTGAATTTGTGAATACGGTAACATAAAATTGTGAAAAACAAAAGCAAATATATTTTTTTTATATAATAGTTTTAAGTGCCAAACAAAAAAATTTTAAAAAGAAACAAATATAAATTTTTATAAATATTTTAAAATTTTTGAAACAAGAAAAATTAGAAAGTTAAAATGGCTACAAGTTCAGATGAAGCATTAGCTCGACTAATTTCGGTACATGCAATGAATTTGAAAAGAGAAATAGAAAATTTAAAATTACAAGTTAGAAATTCGAATTCAAGCCACAATCCATAGATATAACAGTAAGATGTGTCGAAACATTAGATATAATAAGATCGCTTCCCGAATTTAATGGGAAAGGTTACGTAAGTTGGCGGGAAGCCGCTACTACTATGATTTTGTACGAAAAAGGGAGTCGGAGATATTATGCCGCAATAACAATTTTAAGAAATAAAATAGTTGGTGAAGCAAACGATACTTTAACGCAGTGTTTCCCAAAGTGGGCGATAACGCTCCCTTGCGGGCGCTGCAGGTGTCAAGGGGGCGGTAAGAGACCCAGAAAGAAAATGGGGGCGTTGTGTAGAGGCCTGGGGGGTTATTTGTAATTTTATTTACGACTACATGAGCTCTCGAATCTCAATAACTACTTGTGAACATCAACTAATATGAATTAAAAGATTTCTCAAACTCGGTTCTATATTTCTTTCCGCGTAGTTCATATATCTGTCCTATTTTATTGAATATAGAAAAAATGAGAATCATGTCAATCGGTCGCTTCGTTTCATAACGGGGCATCTCGACAGGATAGAATTTATAGAATACTAACTGTCAAACGTATTGCTATTGCCATTGCCAAATCTGTATGTGGGCATTTGCTATCATAATATAATCATTTGCGGAAAGGTGTAGGGTAGGTAGGTTCGAGCTGATGTAGCGCATGCTTTGCTCTTGAAAAATTTATTTTATCACTTACGAAATGACGTCGGGTAGGTAGCTGATGTAGCGCACGTTTTGAGCTTTTGAACTCCTTAAATCTTTTATGTGGAAATTAAAAAAAGGATAAAGATCCTTTTTTTTACAAATGTATTTCTGGGAAAAATAAGATAATAAGAAAAGGAGAAAGATCCTTTTTTTACAAATGTATTTCTAGGAAAAATAAGAATTCATATTTTTGGACTCCTATATAATAATTGTGCTTAAGCATTCCTATATAAACAATGTTATATTTATTTTATATTCATTGGTGGTTTTGCGCGCAATAGATGAGCATTACTGACGCCTCCTTTACACTACTCGCGAAGTTAAACGTATTTCTCAAAGCAAAACAATGTCGGAAGTAAAAAAGAAGAGACGGCAATACTGTGCGGAATACATTAAATTCGGATTCATTGAAAATCCCATAAACCCATCTTCTCCTTTGTGTCTTCTATGTCTAAAAAAATTTTCGAATGAAGCAATGAAGCCTTCAAGACTGCAGGATCATTTGAATAAAATGCATCCAGATAAGAGAGACAAGAATGTAGCATATTTTCAAGACCTAGAGAAGAAGCATAATACTAAGCAAAGTATAGCAAAACTGTTTTCGGCGGCTGCTAAGCAAGATGACGACGGACTTCGAGCTTCGTACAATATCCCTTTGCTAATTGCTCAGAAAGGCAAACAAATAACATCGGAGAAGAGTTAATATTGCCAGCAATAAATGAAGTAATAACTACCGTGCTTCATAAACCGGCCGCAGATATTATCCGAAAAATTCCTTTGAGTAATAATTCTGTGCAAAGACGAATTGATGAAATGGATAAAAACATTGAAGAATTATTGTACGATCACCTAAGGACAAGCCAATTCTCAATTCAGCTCGATGAGTCCATTTTACCAACTAATGAAGCATTGTTGTTGTCTTACGTGAGGTTTATTAAAGATGAGAAAATATGTAAAGAACTATTATTTGCTAGAAATTTAGAGACCGATACAAAAGGCGAAACCATATTCAATATATTGGAAAAGTTTTGCGATGAGAAAGAGATTCCTTTGAAAAATATTATTTCAATTGCTACGGATGGCGCCCCGGTTATGATAGGGTGCCATAAAGGTTTAATAGCGCACTTAAAAAATAAAATTCCAGATGTCCTTGGTGTACATAAAATAAAATTCCAGATGTCCTTGGTGTACATACGACGAATTGTTTGCCTACTGCCAACATTTGGAAAACCTCCACATTGACTTCACCGAACGATAAAAGGACATTTTGAACTTGGAAATACCAGACTAGGTGTTGGATCCGTTTTCAAATGTCAACACAGCAATGTCACCTCAGCTGAAAGAAGAACTTATAGAATTGACAACAAACGAGGAAATAAAAATCAAGTTCAAAAATGGTTACCAAGAATTTTGGCTACAAAAACCGATCCCGCAATTGTACCCTGGATTGTGGTCAATCGTTCAACGATTCTTGATAGCATTCCCTGGATTGAGTGACTACACTGCTTACTAAAAATAGAAATCGTTTGCTTGTTACTGAACGTGGCGACTTGCGACTGTTCTTGAGTAAATTGGAACCTGATATTAACTTATTAAACAGCATCAGATTCATCCTTCACATTAGTTTTTTATATGGATCGATTATTTTAGTTTTATTTTTAATAAAAGATTCTCTGTTTTAATACTATAAAGTTGTGTTTCAATAATCATTTTTATTGGCAGGTGGAGCCCGTAAGAGTTAACTTGAGACCTAAGCGCCGTTGTATGTTACCTACTGCGCTCAGTTTTCAAGTTGCTGGTTATCGTAAAAGTTTAGTTTAGAATTCTCCGTTAATATACATATATAGGTCACAATAATTAATTTGAAGTTATAGTGGTTTTTAAATAGGTGAAAAAAATATTTATTCTCAAAGTGGGCAGAAGACAAAATAAGTTTGGGAACCACTGCTTTAACGAATCACGGCACGGTTCTCAATTTTGACGCAATAATTAGCCGGTTAGATTTCGCTTATGCAGACAAGAGACCCCTGCATATCCTTGAACGGGAATTAAACTTAATAAGGCAAATGAATATGAACTTAATTGACTATTATAATACAGTGAATTCTCAATTAACTTTAATGATTAACAAAACTATAATGACACATGGTAATAATTCGGACATTACCAAAGAATACAACAAAAAACATCGCGCTGATGCATTAAGAGTTTTCATTACGGGACTCAAGGCTCCTTTAAATAATATAATAATGTCACTAAATCCGACCGATCTGCCTTATGCCTTAGCGAAAGCACAGGAAATGGAATCCAATCAAATTCGTATACAATTTGCTAGCACTTACAGTCTACAGAGACAAAATAACATTTTTTCTAATAACAAGCCCACCTTCAGGCAATATAATAATAACAACCAATATCCTAATAATTTGAGATTTAGTCAAAGACCTCAGCAATTTAACAATAACTATAATAACAGATCATTCGGATTGCAAAATCAATCCAAACCAACACCCATGGAAATAGATACTTCCGCCCAATTTAGACAACCAACTAATTTAAATTCGTATAGACAACAATTTCTTCAAAATAATAATAATAACCACAATAGAATTCCTAAGCGAAATCATGAATCTATCAATAGTCATCAGATTCCGCAAAAACATCAAAGAATCAATAATATCCAAGAAAGTGCTTTTTTAGACGAAGCAACACCCTTCCCTATATATTCAGACAATTACGAGGAACAAATAAAAAATTAAAAGTTCTAATAGATACAGGGGCAACAAATTGCTATCGCACACCGAATATTTTACCGAATATTAGACAAAGGTTGGAAATTGTAAAACGTGTAAAAACAATAAATGGCTTTACGTTAATTACTCACTATTACTATGCACACATTTTTGGTTATCTGACACGATTTTATGAAATTAACAATTCGCAAAGCGATATGCTAATAGGGATGAATTTACTCAGTAAAGCAGGAATAAAACTACATTTTAAAAATAACACATTTCTAAGAAATAATTTAAAAAATGAAGAGAAATTCTATACACTCAGCGAAATAGAATTAGGACAAATAAATAATAGGGGTAATCATAATCCGGCGCAAATGGTCTTGCAAATGCATATTTCGGTGCATGTGCAAAATATTTGTGCACCATGTTCTTAAACAAAAATAAATTACATGTGTTTTGCAAATGCAACACTGTTATGCAAATGCTACACTCAACCCCTATTGTATATGTGCAAATTAGTATTGCTTTTCAAACAGCTGATTTCTTTTGTATACACATTTCTTTCGATTTTTGCGCGTAAGGTAAAATTTTTGGTAAGAAAAGAAATTTGAAAGAATTAACAACTTAAAACTTAATAAAACTATTTACAGCAATACGAGCGATAAAAAAGTGAAAATAGAGCGACCGAACAAAAAATGGACAAAGGAGGAAATCAACAAGCTTCTGGATTTTTTGGAGGAAGCAGATGAAATTGAGGTAAACATTTTAAGAAGTTTGGAATGTATAAATGCTTATTTATTTGCTTTTATTAGGCTCCAACAGCACAATTTTTTTACAAAAAATGCATTGTGGTTAAGGGAATCGAAGCCACGTGGGATTTGCTGCGGTGGAAGGTACGCCACCTAAAGAGTACAGTCAAAAAAGCGCATGATTATCGCAACTCAACTGGCGCTGGAATTGATGAAATGGATGTGGGCGTTGGCAGTTTTAAAGGTAAATAATAAAAATTTAAAGTGCTTTGGGAACTTAAGTGATTAAATCTTTTACAGAAAAAATTGAGAAAATGTGCCCCCATTACAATCGCCTAAACAAAATTTTCGGAGCTAAATCGCATGCGCAAAATAATTTCTGCGCTGTCGACACGGGCAATGACTTGCTGCTTATCGCGCCACAGCCGTCAACAATTTCCCCACTAGTACATTCACCGCCAATAGTCATTCCACCAGCAATTTCACCGCCAATATCCTCGCCACCAGCATTTCCACCACTAATAATCTCCTCACCAGCAATTTCACCGTAAATAGCCTCGCCATCAGCAATATCACCGCAAATAATCTCCCCACCAGCTATATCACCGCCAATAGCCTCGCCGCCAGCAGTCCCACGGCCAACAATTTCGCAGCAACCACTCCCACTTGGGGTTGATTTTCCACAATCAGTTAAAACCATGGCTAAAACAATGAAAATGCAGGCTCCCAAAACATCAGCGGCTTGTTTGATGGTTTACCAGCAAAACAGAACGGAGTTGGAAAAAGGAAAAGCTTCAATTTGAAAAAGAAAAGTTGGAGAAGCACCTAGAACTATCAAAAGCTGAAATTGAATTGAAAAAAGAAGAGCTAAAACTTAAGAAAATTAAATTGGAGCAAGATGAAAAAATGAGAGGGCTAGAAATAGAAAAAGATGAACGAATAGCTATGTATAAAATAAAAATGAAATACATGAAGTAATCCAAAATTTAACTTTTTTATTCAAACATTAATGAATGTATTGCTAGCCTTTTAGTTTCCCCTTTTCTGTTTGGTTGTACATCCTCGCTTTCCTCACCGTTGTCATCAGTGTACTCGTACGTGGTGTCCTCATCGAGATTTATATATTCGTAGTTTGTGCTGTCATCTTCTGGTAGTATGTTGTGCAATATACAACACACAACAAACCAATCACAACATAAATTGTGGCTTTCTTTATTTATAAGGCGTGCTCTGAACTCCTTAAGACTGCAAAACCGCCGAAGCAATGTTCGACTCGAACTCGAAATTTACTGTGACGCAAATTGAAATTAATTCGAGAATTTATGTCTAGTACTCGAGCATTACTTCGGAATGGAGTTATCATAGTTTCGGACAAAGGATAGGCTGAGTCACCAGCTAACCACTGCTGCGACAAAAAAAAAATTTCTTTTTGCAAGAAAAGTGAGCTGCTGGGGTATACTCTCGCATCATGCCAACTGCCAACATGTCCCACCATTACGTGTCGTATTTTTAGTTTATAATCGCAAACTATTTGGGCTTTGATAGAGTATATGTGCTTACGAGAAAAGAATGATATAGGATCGACAACTGGCGATTCTGCTAGCTTTATCTCCGTACTATCAATATAGCCAATGCAAAATGGCATTTCAGAATACGTAGCATGTACAATTTCTGATCGCTCTGTTTCATTTGGCCAAAAAAGGAAGGAATCTCTTAACCTTAGTATAGCACTGAAAACTCTTTTCATAATTATGGATAGAGTTCCACCATCTCCTACACCAAATAATGTTGAAATTTTTTTCAATGCAGCGCCCTCTCCGCACAATTGCTAACTGCAAGTCCACCCACAGGAATCTGTTTGGAGGAATGTGCTTTATTGAATTCCGGATCGTTCTTAATCAGTTGAAATATATTGTTAAATTGTTCTTTGCTTACTCGAAGCATTTGGTGGAACCGGTTTTCGTCGAATTTATTTAAGATTTCATTTCGTCATACTGGTGACTTTGAGACTTCATGCTCAACTCCACGCCGGCATGAAAGCACTACTTCAACATTCATATCCAATTCATCTAAAATTTTATCGACTGCCTCACCATCTTCGTCCACTTCTGTATAAAAAAAGAACCATGAATATAAAAAGATATTTAGTCACCAACTTTTACCTATTATACAGTGACGAACAAAAGTATTGGCACAGCAAGATACCTTGACTTTAGCACTGTTTTTTACCACTTATAAAATAAGTTTTGATTACAAAAAAAATCCTTAGATAGGACGAGTAATTATTAATTATATTTACTTTAATTCATTTAATTATCTGTTATATTTATTTAATAGTAATTATAAAAGAAAAAAAGTGCTAATTATAGCGAAACAAAAGTATTGGCACACCCTATAAAATCAGCCAACTTCGGGTAATTTTTATTAATTATGGTAACTCTTTTTTAAAGTACCGTTATTTATACATAAGCAAATGTGTTTTTGTAAAGAATCAAACTTGAAAACTCAGTGTGCCTTTATTTAATAGTTAAAGTTGCCTTAATTTTATTAAAATGGGGAGAAAAAAATGTGAAACCAACGAATCTCAGTGCAAAATAATATTATATTTGCATAATCAGGGTAAATCGTACGCCGAGATTGGTGAAATGATGGACAGAAGCCGATATACCATACGGAGTATTATTCAACGTTTTAAAGATACTGCATCTTTACAAAGCGAAAAACGAACAGGCAGACCAAAGGCTTTAAGTGATCGCGAACGTATTCAAATAGTCAGGAAGGTAAAAAATAACCCCAAAATATCATCCACACAAATCGCTGCGGAAGTTAAAGAAGAGATGGGAAAAGATATTCATTCAATAACGGTCCGGAGGACACTGCATGAAGCTAATTACAGTTCTCGCGTAGCTAGACGTAAACCTCTCATTTCGAAAGCGAACCAAACGAAGCGTTTAGCGTATGCGAAGGAGTACATAAGCAAGCCAAGGGACTTTTGGGACAGTGTACTCTTCTCAGATGAGAGTAAGTTCAATATATTTCAATCTGATGGTCGGCAAACTGTGTGGAGAAAGCCTAACACCGAACTGCAAAAAAAGAACCTTGCTGCTACTGTAAAACATGGCGGTGGAGGGGTAATTGTGTGGGGTTGTATGTCCGCTGCAGGTGTCGGTGAACTGGAATTCATAGACGGCATTATGGACAAGAAATATTATATGGAAATTCTGAAGAGAAATGTAAAAAAAAGTGCCGAAAAATTGAAATTGCCAGAGTCATTCACATTTCAACACGATAATGACCCGAAGCATACGGCTTATGATGTACGCATGTGGCTAGCACATCACATAAAACATACATTGCCGCATCCCCCTCAATCGCCCGATCTTAACCCAATAGAACATTTGTGGGAAGAACTAGATAGGCGCGTTAAGAAGAGAGCAATATCAACAAAAGCTGAGTTGAAGGTGGCACTAATGGAGGAATGGCAGAATATTGGCGCAGAAACGACACAAAAATTGGTTTCATCAATGCCAAACCGGCTGGAAGAAGTCATCAAGCAAAAGGGTTTGGCCACAAATTATTAATTTTATATATAGTTTACTACTTTGTTATTGTTTTTTTGTATTTTTATGGAGTGTGCCAATACTTTTGTTTCACTATAATTAGCACTTTTTTTGCTTTTATAATTACTATTAATTAAATATAACAGATAATTAAATGAATTAAAGTAAATATAATTAATAATTACTCGTCCTAACTAAGGACTTTTTTTGGTGTTCAAAACTAATTTTATAAGTGGTAAAAATCAGTGCTAAAGACAAGGTATCTTGCTGTGCCAATACTTTTGTTCATCACTGTATTAAGAATATCATTTGCCGTATTCTCTACCAAATAATTAAGAATTTTTTCTTTTTCGCTTTTTCTTGGCATGATTGCTATTGAGAATATTTACCAAATATTTTATTTCACATTTGACAACTAGAAATCAGCTTTTAATTTTACAATGAACAGGGTTGCATTCAGATATAAAAAAACAGTCGCTCACGATCTATTGGAAAATGCTACATTTACACTTTTGCATATGCAACGATGCATCGGATTCTAATTACCCTTATTATAAAAGATGAAAATTCAAATGCAGAAAAAATAAGAAAAATAAAACATAAAATCTTAAAAACCCACGGTAACATAGATACAAATTTACTGTTTAGAACTGATGTTAAGGCCGAAATAAGAACAGTCACCAATATATAGCAAACAATACCCATACCCATAGTTAAGAAAATGTTAAAAGAAAACATAATTAGGGAAAGTAAAAGTCCTTACAATTCACCCATTTAGGTAGAGCCCAAAAAGGGAACTAACGAAGATGATCAGGAAAAAATCATTAGACAAACACCTACAAGAGCGTACAGATGTTATAAAGAAAATTTAAAACAAATTTCTAAAGATTACTAAATCTGCAACAAAAATAAATACTATAGATACCCTATATGGGTACCGATTGGAGAGGCTCCAATTCCGAAAAAGGAGAGGGAACAATTACATATTGATATATTTTTTGCATCAAATTTAAAATTCCTAACTGTAATGGATGCATATTCCAAATTCTTAATAGTTAAACATATCGAAGACAAAACTAATTTGTCAGAAAAAGTATTAGAAGCCCTTCAAAGTTTCCCAGAAGTAAAAATTATTCCATGCGATAATGAGCCCGGATTCAGCTCATTTCAATTCAAATCCTTCGCAGATATAATGAAAATAAAAATGAATTATTGCGACCCTAGACATTCAACAACGAACGGACAAATAGAAAGAATTCACTCAACAATAATTGAAATTGCAAAATACCTAAAAGAGGAAATGGAATTAATAAATGATGTTGAAGTTATAATACGCGCGGCTCAATCATATAATCAAATCATCCTGTAACGGAAAGAAAGCCTTTTGAAATATTATTCAATAAAATCAGCACAATGATTTAACCGAAAAATTAAATTAGTTCAAAGTCAGATGCTCAATTATAGAAATAAAGGCCGTAAATTAAGATCATTCAATGAAAAGCAAATGATATACAAAAAAGGAAATAAATTTCAAGGGAAAATAAAACCTAGATATAGGAAACAAATAGTTAAGCAAGATTTAGGAAATAAGGTTATGATTCAAGAAAGAATAGAATTATACACAAAGGTAACATAAAATCTTAAATTTTATAGATAAGACATAATGATGAAGATTACGATACCCTTTTTGGCAGTACCTCTAATCGCAGCCCAGATAGAAATAGTGAACCATGGTAACGGCTAATCGCTACTAAAATTAAATAAAATCAAATTAATCGAAAGATATGACAGAATATCATACTTAGTAAATATAACAATGTACAAAGGTCAAGTAAATAATTTGGAAAAATTAATCTTGAAAGAAGAAAATCCTAACCCTTTACCTATGTCTAAACTCAAGCACATTAGAATTCAAATAGATACCTTAACTCCACATCACCAAAGGCAAAAAAGGGGATTATTTAACTTTTTGTGAACAGGACTCAAATATATCTATGGAACTATGGACGAAGAAGATCGTGTAGAAATTTAAGGAAAACTAATTGTTAATACTGAAAATGCACATAAACAAATTATTAAACAACAAAATATTTATGAAAAATTTGGCAATGAAATAGAAACTATAACTAATAGTTTAAACACCCATTATAAAGAATTAATCGAAAACATGAAGAGTATCAACTCAGAACTTAAAGCTGTATCGAAAAAAAATGGGACAATAAATTATTAGAAAATTTAATGTACATTGAATTATACATATGTAATTAGAATAAAAGAAATCATTATGACTAGCCAAAACAATTTGTTAAGTAGAGATATTACAGATGAAGATATACCAAATTATAATGTAAATTTTGAGAAACTTCAAGAAATAAAAGTTGTAATAGTTGCAAAAGATGAAGATATTGTAATACTAGTAAAATTACCTCGATTTGGTAAAGAAAAATATCAAATAATCCATGTACAACCAATAACAAATGCAAGACAAATGGAAATTTTTATTATAGTGTAACGAATCTTTTTGCTGTCCCTGCTTCTTACAAGTATAAATTGCTGAGGTATACTCACCGTGTCCAGGGTTCGTTACAATAAATTTGTAAATATTGGGGCTCTTCTGCGAATCGTACTTTATTTAATTTAACTTATTATTATTAACTTACATTAGTTAAAGTTACAAAATTGTCTCCCGCGTTGAAATATTGTCGCCCGAGGGAAGTGCTGTTAGGGTAACGGTTCGGTGTGGTCCGTTAGGACAATACCGTTTCCCGCTTTGCTGCGCTCCTGGGTGCTAGACGACTTGCTGCTCGCACACGCTCGGCTACGTCTGCCGCGTAGGCTTCGCTGACAATATCCTTCGGCGTGCGTTGACGCTCCCGTGCTAGGAAAGGAAAGTTGTCCTGGCGTACACGTTGACGCTGCTCTGCTACGACGACTGCGTCCGACTATTTCTGCCGGCGCTCCTGTATGCTTCGATAACGATGTCCTGGCGTATACGTTGACGCCCGCGTGCTACGACGACTACGCTCAGCTACTTCTGCCTGCGCTCGTGTAGGCTTCAATGACGCTGCCTTGATGTACACGTTGACACTCGCGTGCTACGACTACGCTCAGCTACTTCTGCCGACGCTCGTGTAAGCTTCACTAACGCTGTCCTGGTGCACATGTTTACGCTCCTCTGCTACGCTGGAGAGGTCCTTTTAACCGCGTAAAAATCCCGGACCACGGAAGACTGCGTTAGCGACCGCGATGTTAAAGGTTGAGTTGGTTAGAGGATAAACTCACTACCAAGCTCACCCTTAACAGACGGCGTTCACAAGTCAGGGTACCAAGACTAGCCAGAGGATAAACTCACTGCGTAGTCTGATGCCGAACGTTCGTACGCTGTCACAGTCCCGTGCTGACTCTCTGATCATCTGCCATCTAACTACCCCCCAAGCCTGTGCTGCGTGCTAACACATTTACAACATGTTGCTGGGACTGCGTATGTTGCTGGCAGTGGCGTGGTTTTACCGCTGCGTATGCATGCTTGTTGTTGTTTCGTCTGCTTGTCTGATTTCTCCGTCTCCCTGGTTATCCCGTTGAATTGTTTGCGTGGCGTGTTTTCAACGCTGCGTATAGTGCCCTGGAGACGATCAAATAATTGCGTCAACAGTGTTAGTGATGTTCAACATCAGTTTAGTTTTGAGCTCGTAACGAACGGTCATCATGTCATCGTCGGATGATGATTATCTATTATGGCTTGTGCTGCAATTCTTATGAAAAAAAAAAAACTAAAAAGAAAAAGGCGGAGTGAATGAAAAATGGATTTTACTTTATTTTATTTAATTTTATTTTATTTGATTTTGTTTATTTTATTTTATTTTATTTTATTTTATTCATTTTATTTTATTTTATTTTATTTTACTTTATTTATTTTTCTATTTATTTGTTTTATTTCATTTTACTTTATTTTATTTGATTTTACTTTATTTATTTTTTATTTATTTGTTTTATTTTATTTTACTTTATTTATTTATTTATTTTATTTTATATAATTTTATTTTACCTTATTTTATTTTATTTATTTTATTGTATTTTATGTTGTTTTATTATTCAATTTCAATTCACTTCACTTTTTTGCGTCCGTATACATAGTACATATGCTCTCAGCTTGAAATCTTCACTACAAATGAGCTCATGTTTGTCAAACATGAGTGGACACGATCAAATTATCGTCCGTCAAATAGAAATATCAACAATTTTTGATTTTCATCAAACAGAGCCGACAACAGGTCGGTGTAGCGTATGTGTAGCCGACGAGAGCCGACGACACCAACACTCTTAAAGTGTTTGATGCAATTATTTGATCGTCTCCAGGGCACTTTATGAATTCTTGTTGTCATTTCATCTGCATGTCTGTTTTTCAGTCTTCTTGTGTTTTAAGAAGTGGCGTGATTTTCCCTTTGTGTTATGAACAATAGGGTGTGCCTTTATGGGTTATGTGGACTAAATTCTGTATAGATATTTAATTCTCACAATAAAAAACGAGGTATTGTCAATTAATGATATTACTTATAAGAAAACAAAATTTAAGGAAAATTTACAGCTATATGAAGACAATTGCATTGAAAATATTTTGAAAGGAAAAATGCACTGCAATTATGTAATATGTAAATAATAATACCAATGTCATTGAATTAGACTCAAATCATATATATATATATAATTAACGCAATAAATGAAACAGTTAATAACAATTGTGATTCAAATAACTTTATAATAAATGGTAATTATTTAATCCGATTTGAAAATTGCGATATTAAAGTAATGGGAAAATTGTATAAACATAATAAACCAATGTCAATTCAAATTCTACCAAATCCGGTGAAGCTTATTAATGTAACAATAATGAAAGATATAACAATGGAAGAAATCCATTTTAATCAAATTGAAAACATAAAACAAATATCAGAATTAAAATATGAGGCTATCAAATCTAATCACAGTAGATAACCTTTTCGTGGTAGCTTTCTGAGCGGTGAAAAGCGGCCATCTTGGATTTTCAGTGGTAGCAACGCAGTGCTGTATAAATTGAGGTAGTGAATACTAAGCAAATTTATTTTAATAACAAAAACTATAAATATTGTTGCTTAATATAAAAGAAAATTATTTATTAATGTTATATATTTACTAATAGGTGATTTAAATGCCATAGTGTGCAATATTTCTCCCATAAAAATATCATTTACTGATATTCAGATTTTTTTTTTTAGTGAGTTCTTAATAATAAGATGCAGCCCTGTTTTTAGATTTCTCGGTGGTGAATTTTCTTCTGAATGTATTTGTTTACATTTGACTGATAGAAAAAAATAAAAGGTGCAGCATATTCGAACATTCGAATTAAATCAAAACAAAGTTTGGTTTCTGTAAAGTTACTAAATATTTTATTTAAAGTTTAATAATTGGTTTTATATATTCAATAGAAAACGTCCGTTGGACCAGATATCGCCAAAGAAGCGGTGCTTAAACGAAGTGAAAATATACCGGAAAACACACTCATCGTGCGGGGCTATGATTGGAATCAAGGAATTGATTACTCAAAATTATTTGAGTCGTATGTTAATACGGGATTTCAAGCTACTAATCTTGGGTTGGCAATGAGAGAAATCAATCTAATGCTCCACCAGATGAGGCTAGTTCTTGGGGTAAAATAAAGAAAGAAGCTTCACCAGTTAAGGTGTATGCAGAAGCTAGTTTAGTAATGCCATTGATTGTGGGTGAGACTTTTGTTAAAAGGCATTTCAATGCAAAAAAAGAAAACGAACTATGATAATAAATAATAGTAAAAAAATGCAAATTTTTGGACTTGAATTTGTAATAGTAAACGAACTTTTTAATAAAGCTTAGTCAATAACGACTTACGATCTTGTCAATTTGTATACATATTTCAAACGACAAATTACCACCCAAGATTGTATCCTACTGCATGCAGAGATTAAGAAATGCTTGAAGCGTGTTTAAAAAATTCACAAAAAAAGACAACTGATTTAACATTAAACAACAATTAATATCACAATAAAATTGAACAGATATTCAAAGTAATTCAATATAATCACTTAAATAACGTAAACACATGCATTATTTAATATATTTTAAAGTGTTGATCAAAATTTAAAATTTATATGTAGCTAAAATGCTAACACAACACCCCGATTACCATGAAAGTAGCAAAAAAAGTGTTACACAACACCCTAAGATTTCTTAGAGTTGAGTATATGTATGTAAACAAAGCAAAGGTTTATTACTGTATATACTGAGCTATAAATCACAGTTTAATAGCTTTGATACTACTAGTATCAACTATTACAATAATTTGTAAATTAAAAAACAGAAAAAATAGGTTGGAAGTAAAAATTAAACAAGTTCCAACGCAACCTGTTGACATCGCATACATAAATGAAAGAATTAAATATTACTCATCTTTGAATCGGGGCGATTCATTTAACAAAGGGGGGAGTTAAGAATCGTCAAATAAACATTCCCACCAAAACTGCTGACAGCAAGTTAAAGTTGAGAAATATCGTATAAACATTCTCATCAAAACTGCTGACAGCATTAAGTGCACACACATAAATAATAAACGTTTCATATAGCTGTAACAAGGGACACTAGCTTTAAGCTTAGCAGTTAAGTTATGTTGTATAAAATATTAAGAATAAATGTTAGAACGATTTTGGCATTCAAAGGGAGAACATCGTCTTTTATTTAATTTGAGATTTGTGACAAACCTAAAATTATTGATAAATATAATTCGACCTTGGCCAATATCGATTGTATCTCCCAAAATCGTCTGAATACATCCAAAACTTCTTGATTTGGTATATTCCAATGAGTTTTTTGACCCTTTAAAGCAACGGGGGATGCGGATTTACCAATTATTAATGATTTCAACTTATGCGAACCATCTGCGCTCGCAGACAATATATGTTTTTTTACGGTCAGGTGCCATCTTTTCGTAAAGTTAATCTGATTTGCAATGATTTTTTCTGCTTTGTTAACATTTTTTAATACACTAACTATAAACAACCCCCAAGTTCAAACGCCCACGATAAACAATTGGGGCACTCACAACGTGTCATAAAGTTATAAGCCATAAACAAAAATTAAGACAAAATGCAATGGTTGTGAACATGTCGTTATAAATTTGTTGTCGTAAATCACTTATCAATCAGCTGATTGAAAAAACATATATTACAATATTTGCAAAAATAAGTATTTTGCAGTCAAAATGCCAAGGAGAGGTGCAAATTTGAAAATAATGGATGCGCTGTGCAAGAATCAGGCATTAAACCTGATGATACTTGACTCAAGTGAGTTTTACCATTATAAGCAAGCCTAACTTTGATATTTACGTAGAAATTAATTTTCAGGCGACGAGGAAGATGCGGAAGAAATCAATCAATACTATTTACTTCACTTCACAAAACAAAATCGTACCCTTCATAGTTTCGCCTTCCATACTAACTGCACCCGTCGAGCCTTCCCATGCTTTTGCTTTGTTATATGTTATACGCATATAACGTCCCTTCGAGCGTGTCAGCTTCCAGTCCACCGCAATGTTGCTCTCCTTTGAAAATCGTCTATAGTACATTTGAGACTTTAGCTTCTATAATTAATATTATAGTAGATTACTTCTAAGTTGTATTTTAATTAATAGATTTACCTCAAAATCCCTGTTTTGTGTCAAAAATTCAATCAACGTCTTTTCTTCTTCAAACAGCCACTTTCTGGTTGGGTTGGAACGCACCCGCTTTGCTTTTATCTAAAAGCGCATTTAATTAGTTAAATTGTATTTATTATGCATTTTTATATTACCTGTATAACATTATATTGCTCCATTATTCCGAAAACCCTCGACAAAAGAAATTTGAAAGAAATTTAAATTTAAACACAAATGTTACCACCACACAAAAGCAAACTGATGTAAACAGAAATCAGCTGATCAGTTATGACGAACCGAATACATAGCGTTTAGAGTTGAATTTGCGTAAACTTATTTAAGTATGCAATCCAACAACAAATTTTTTACACTAGCATAAAATCTTATGATTTTACGATTTTACGATGTTTTAAGACTCGCTGTGAGTACCCCAAATGTGTACACCTCGCGACACCGATAATAATTTTTACATAGAAATACATAGCCATTGTTTTTCTTGCCAAACAAACGGTTGGGCTTGAAAAAAAAAAAATAGATAAGTTGAAAAAAGTTAACTTTTAAAAGCGGTACGTGGACGCTCATCGGTCAATTTTGTCGAAGGTTTAACTTTCACGAGTTAACTTTTGCGCGATTCTACTGTATAATGTTACTTCATGTTTGACGTGTCTACGTCATCCAACGTTAGGCTCAAGAAACGTGCTGCTTCGACGGAGTCGGACCAAAGGGAGTAGGGTGTCAGATGAGTGGGCTTTGAGGGGCATGCGAAAAGGTGGCCAGTGACAAACAATTCCTACAACAGGAACACCGAAATTGACCCGGATTTCATCCGGCCCAGGGCTGTTATTTCCGAGATCTAACACCGTTTAGAGTAAGTCTTGTAAAATTCATCGTTGCTGATGGCTTCATTATTACGCTATCATTGAGACCGTTGATGATGTGCATGTTGATGATTACGCCATCCACCCTACCTTGTCTTTCAATTGTTAACAATGAGTAAAACTACTCCATGTAATCTTCGTCGTTTTTACGTTTACGATTTGTCAGCAATTTATGTGTCTCCGCTGCATTGTGTGGTGTTGAAAAATCATGTCTGGAAAACTTAATATGCATTCAGCCAACGTTTGGCCATACCTTTCATTTTATGTTGGACTCCGATCAAGACTTTGTTAACTTTCCCGCCGTTGCAACTGTTCAGTTCGCGTTATGAAGTGTGTTGTTGACCTTGAACCTTTTAGTGGGTCGAATTCAGGTATAATCTCTATCAAATCCTGAATCGACTTTCATCGCTGCATTGTTCTTCTTGAATCTTGAGTTGATTCCCAAGTTGATACACTTGAGCCTAGTTTTTTTCATCAATGTTGCTTGCAACTTGTTGAATTTCTCCCCTATTCAGAACCGCCGTTAAATTTTGGGTAATCACCGTCATAGCTGACGTTAAACCTGCGACTTCTTCTCTTAAGCTGTTGAGTTGCGCTTTTAAACGCCTTGTAGGTCTGGAACTTTTTTCATTCTTGATTGCATCTACTCGGCTCTCAGAACCTTTTGCAGTTTTAAGATTTTGATTGCCTTGGTACCCATCAGTGGTAAATCGTTTGCACTTAGAAGTGTGTTCAGCTGGCTGACCGTTAGCGTATTTAATTTGATCATCCTGCTGTATAACAATTTTAAAAGAAGAAATCTGCCTCTGATACATATATCAGATTGCGTGTTTGATTCATCTGGTAGAAGCATATTTATTGTTTCTACACAAATTATTTTACTTTTTTGTTTCTTTTTGTTTGTCTAATGCTGTGTACAGAAAAACACCGTACTGTGAGAGTTCACGGTTGACTCTCTGTTGGGTTTGCAAGATCAAACTTTAAACTTAAATATGATTCTTTAAATCCTTGCCATTGGTGGGGGGAAATAAAGGCTGAGAACTATTAAATTCTGATTTTATTGTTAAAATTGTAAACCTTATATACTATTTTAGAGTTCTTACTTATCTAATTAAACATATGGTTATTTACGGCACACCACATGGGGTTGTTTTTAACTGTAAAATACAATACATGTGTGTGTGTGTTTGTCATATACTATTATTTATTCTGTATGGTTTGGGCTGTTTTCAAGTGCATTTGTAATCAATTGCCTAAACCTAAGTAAATATGTTTATATTACATTTCTTGAGTGCATACGTATTGCATATAAATGTATACGTGCCTCATATATGAATGTGTGTTTATGCGTTTGTTTATGTATTTGCTTTATACTGCCTCAGCATTAGCGAAGATAAGCTTGTTCAATATATTTGAACATATTGCCGCGGTAAAAAGTAATTATTCAATTTTAGTGACCTTTATGTGTTTTTTTTAAATAGTGAGAATTACACATTTTCATATCTTATCTAATATGTTGAATATTCTTAAGTATAATAAAACTAAATATATTGATGCGTATGTCGTTTGGTATCAACGTAAAACAATCTATTGTAAATATCAAGCTTGCGTTACTCCCTTGAATATTTTCTAGCATAATTTTCTCGATATAATCGAAAGTGCCTATTTCTTGCCTCACTGGCTCCTCCGACAACTGGCCTATTGACAATAATGCCTTTTCAATAATTTCGGAGTTATGGGATACTCATCAAATCTTTTGGAGTCTATTTTTCGGCATGTCTACCAATCCAGTTTCTATGCGAAATCTTTCTTTCATATTTCCAAGGGAGAAAAAGAGGTAGAATTTTTCTTCTTTCCATCTCTTTTGTGTACAATTTTTTACGGATAACTTGTATGCTAGATGTAAATTGCTTTCGAAAAATCGAACTATGGCGTGCAGCACAGATAGTCCTAATTCGAAACCTTTGGAACTTGTCTGTAATTTCTGAGTCAGATTATTAAAATCTTTAGATGAGGTTCCACAAATATAACACATGCTTGTTGACTTGGTATCAGTTGCAGATTGAATACCTTGCCATCGACCATTGTCATTTTAAATATAAGTTCAATGAAAATTTTGTTCTCATGCAATTTAACTTCTGTACGCGTCAACCTTTTGACAGCATCTTCAACATAAATTATTTCCTCTAATTCCACAGATTCTTTAACAAATTTCAACCTAATTGTTCTAAAATATCTAGTCGATAAAGGTGTAGAGTTTTGCCATATAATTTTTTTCCTTCCTTTCAACAAGTTATTCTGAGAGGAACAAACGATGTCAGAAACATATAGGAGTCTGTGTCTACGGCATCTTCAAAACTATGCTTATAGTTAGCCTGTTGCGATCCGTCACAACCCCACTTACAAATTTTTTTAAAGGAATTCCTTTCATTATCGTTATGGGAACAGAGGATTCCTTCATTCGCTATAGATATTCGCGCAATTGTGTTATCAATTAGGCTTTGTAAATTTCTTTCTGGACAGGTGCTTGTGATCTTTATACAATCTTTGGGTGGGTAACACTCTTTTTATGCCTTGGTCATAGCAGAGTGATTTATTTTTTTATTATTTATCGGGTTCAACAAACATTGATAGGACTTGCAGTGGTGTAAGATTAAAAACTTCTAATTGATTTGATTTTGCTATTTTGAAACACAAACAATCAATCCCTAAATATTTTGATTCAACATTTGTCGCAAGTTCCAATGTTCCTTTTAACCAACACTCATTCGTTTTAAGGAACATAGTTTCTTTTCTGTCTGTTTAATATCATGCTCAGAGCGACACTTTATCACACGATTTCGGCTGTTGAGTGGTTTATCCCACTAATCTTATAAATTTATCAAGATTTCACCATACAAAAAAGACAGTTCCAAATAACTTCATTCAAATCTACTTGTCAGCATTGGAAATCTGTTACATTATCACAGCTGATTAAGACACTACAAAGGGAAAAAATGTAATCAAACAATTTTTTTTAAAGCAATGAATCAAATTTTACCTGAAAATCGCCTTATCAAGTGAAAAAATGCATTCATTATTTTATTATATGGAAAATATTGAAAAAAAGACGGCTTTTATTTCAAAATACTATATGACTATCTTTTCTTTTGATAAATATTAAGCGATGTGAATTTATGAATGACAATAACAGCTGTTTTTTGATCTTTTTAACGGCAGTGAGTGTGTGTCATCTAATCCCATTAAATTTTCGGCCTGAATTAGACCATTATTATATAATGGATGTTTTAAAATGGCAAAATATTTGTTTTAAAATGTTTGTAATATATGGTGTGTTACCATAACAGGACAAAAGGTAACTTTCAGAATAATTTAGTTTTTAATCCATCATTACGCAAATTTTGATTTTTCAAATTTTGCAATTGTTAAAATTTTAAAGAAAAATTTTATTTTATTTCTTTATGTCTTCCGATCTTAAAAAACCTCTAAGTCGCACATCCGCAGCTAAAATATGTGTCGCAATATGTGCCTAATAGGTGTTTCATTTTTGAGGAGGCGAGAATATAACTAATTCATATTTGTAAAAAAATTGTTTCAAAATTGAATGTTTGGTGGGTTGTGGAGGTAAATTCTTATTATTATTGGTACTATTTCTGGATAACCTTTTATTAAAAGATTCCTGTACTCTTGTCGTTGCGTATCAGAAGTTGCACGCTGTACTTCTGAGAAATAATGTTTTGCTTTTTAATTTGCGTGGGTTGTAAATACTTCGTTATAGACCTTGGATACAGAAATCTCACTTCTGAGATAGTAGCTTGACCTTTGATGCCGGTTCGACGGTCTCGTCTAGCTGCCTTATACCAACTGACTATTCGCTGTCTGCTTTACAACAGAGCATGTCAACTGTTTGGTTGTCTTCTAAAGTTGACAATCTTAATCTGGAGAATCTCCTCTATTAACATGGAAATCGTGGAATTTTATACTAAAGCCGACCCAAACAATGGAAATAAAATCAGTTAACTAACACTTCTTTCACAGTCGAAGTTAAAGGTATATATTACCGTTTAGCAGGTTGATTATCTTGCCCTTGCAAGATTGCGCGATGATACAAAATGCAAAAATCCTATATGTACCTAAATATGCAATGGCACGAGAGCACTTATCGCAGAATCTAGATATACATACATACATATGTAAATATACATATATGACCAGCTGATTCGGTCAATTAATATTATAATGAGTATTGCGAATGAATAAATAAATAAACAAAATAAATTGCATAAGATTAACGAATTCATTTTTAAAAAGCCAAACACTTCTGAAAAACAAAAACTTGTTAATTAATGTTTGAAGAGGCCTCTTCTAATATACTACAACTTTTGTTGGTAATTGTTTCTTTACTCTTAAACTTAAAAAAATCAAGCTTTTGAACTTTTTAGTCGATGATAGCTACTGGGAAATTATGGATGAAATGGATGAAAATCTTACAGTTATTTTATCTTACCACTCTCCTTCTGCTTTTGATTTGCCTGCTGCCTTTTCGTTTTAGGTGATGGCGCACCTCATCCATTTATATTTATTAAAAACTGTAATAAATCTTTATAATTTCAATATTCTCA
This sequence comes from Bactrocera correcta, assembly GCA_027475135.1. Classification (NCBI taxonomy): domain Eukaryota; kingdom Metazoa; phylum Arthropoda; class Insecta; order Diptera; family Tephritidae; genus Bactrocera; species Bactrocera correcta. The sequence continues at coordinate 24,664,274 of CM050326.1, forward strand.
AAAATTTAACGGCAAAATATTATCAAAATTGAAAAATTTTTTTTCATAATTCGATAGCTTTGATATAATATCTCCCTAAAAGGATTTTTCAAAACTCAAATTATTTTCAAAGTTATAGCCATTTCAGTGACGTGGCAACTAGACCGGTTGAGCAAATATCGTATAACGTCAAACTTTAAACGCGTTTTTCTCAAAACTCCTTTTTTTTGGTGCGGTAGCCACAATATCTCAAGTTCTAAACAGTCGATTATTAAAAATTTGGCACGAATATTCTTTAAATATACATACATATCTCTATCACTACAAGCAACAAAAAATAAAAATTTGAAGTTTATAATATTTAAAAAAAAAAATCGACAAAATTGAGAAATTAGTGAAAAAATCGACCTTTTTTTGAGTAGTCGCCATTTTATGAATTTGTTTTTTGTAGTTTTGCTGCTGCATGATGACGACAAGGGTAGAAATCATGACGATGAGGACATGGCCTCTTTTTTCCCACTTCTTCAAGGACGCATAACTCGATGATAAAACTTTTTGTTTTTTAATTTATTTTGTCTACTCTTCTAAGTTTAATAAACAAATGATAAAAAAAACGGATAGTAAAAATATGTAGTGCTTCTTTTTTTATTAATTATTGAAAAAAGCTCGAAATTCGAGCCTCTAGACTAGAATACCCCCTTATGTAGTATGACAGCTGTCACAGTTTTGCAATAATTTTTTTACGTGCCCTTGCACGAAAATTAACAGAAGTTTGGATCTAACATATTTTACAGCCAATGCAATTATTTTCGGCGTGTGTTTTGTTGTTCTGTCATTGCACAAATGGGAAAACTCTGAATAGTTTTGCACGAGCAAAAGGATTCCCCTAGTATGATATCGTTTTACAGATTTTACATGGATGAAAATTCAAGTTTTGGGTCGAAAATTAAATTTCTCTACGAAAACATGTGTTAATGTCGGTCGGAACATAGTATAATTTAACTTATGTGCCTTCAAAAGGATTTTTTTCGTAAACGCAATATGCAAATTGTGCAAAGTATAAAATTTATTAATGCATGAGAACTATATTTCATGCGCATGAGCTATCAAAATTAGCATGAGTTTTTTGCCTGCATTGATTAAAAATGTTCGAAATGGAAGTTCCGCCCATGAAGTAATTCACATATATTAAAATATAAGGGCAATTCAGAATCTGTTGAAGATGGCCTTTCATATTTGCAATTGCAAAAGAGTGAGCATATTTTTGCTTTTACACTAATAAAATGTACAGCGATGTACATGCTACATCTTTGCAAAGAAGCAACACTAAAACGCCATTGTATAATTTGCAACACTGATTTGCAAATTATTAGCTGTTGTCAAAAATAAAAGCAAACAAAGAAAATAAATGGAGTAAACAGGTTTAATCAGAAAAAGAATTAAACGTGAGAAACCAAAGAAAAAGTGGAGCGAAAAAGAAATCCGGAGTATACTGAATTTCTTGCAGGAAGCTCCAGAGTAGAGGTAAATGATTTAAGTTTTCGATAATTTATGCAACAATAATTTTAATTTTAATAGGCACCAACAGCTCAAATTTTTTATAAAAAGCTCATTGAGAGCACAAAAATAGACGCCACGTAGGATTTAATACCTTAGAAAGTGCGGCACCTGAACGCTTCATACAAAAAAGCAAGCGATTGGCGAATGTCAATGTCGAAATAGGAGCAGGCCTTCTTGAGTCTGATGTCGGCACGTCGAGTGTTGAAGTAAGCGTAATGAATGCGACAAAATTTTGCCTAATGTTAATGTTTCAGGCAAAGTGTTGCAGATGTGCCCACACTTCAATCAGCTTAAATATATTTTAGGGTAAAAAGCCACAAGTTAATTACCTTTGAAGTGGTTGATAGTGACAGTACGTCCATAAAAATGAAAGCGCGGCCAGCCAAAAACTGGAAATCACTTTTTTTGATTTGAATTGCATCTCCAATTGACATTGCCAATATTGAAAATCTACCACTAGGTAATGCGCATAAATGAAGTAATTGTTCCTGAAAAAACAAAAGATTTCGCGGAAAAAATGAAAAAAACATGTCCTAAAATCATCTGCTGCTAATCAAGTCGAGCGTAGGCAAATGTTTAAAATGAATGGAATAGGAAAAAGAGAAACATGAAAAAGATCACGCTTGAATGAATGAAGATTGCAAACAGAAATTGAAAGAGGTAGAGCTGAAATAAATTCAAGAACCGTGAATTGGACTTAAAAATCTTAGAATTGGAAAAGGATAAACGATTGAAAAAACTTCAAATTAAAAAGGAGGAACGCTTACAAAAGTTCGAAATTGAAATGAAATATTAGTATTCCTCTCAACAGTTTTGTATGTACTTTATTTATCTTAATTTATTTATCTCTATTTATTCATCTTAATTTATTTATCTCTGTACTTTATTTATCTTTGTCTTTTAAAATATATAGTTCCAATTATTGTTGAGATGAATACTTACATATTTAATACAGTTTTTGATGTTTTACTATCTTCTATCATTCAAAGCGTTATCTTTTTCATGTTTGTCTTGTACTAAATGTATAAATATATGCAATTATAATTATTATATTCGTAATTAAAAATTGACAAATTAATTAAAATACATTTATGTAAACATTAATGCGTATAAGGCTTGTCTTTTAGTTTCTTCAACATTGTTGGGTATATGCTCATCAGGCTCAATAGAATCTTCGGTAGTAGTTGATGGATCGAACTTCCATCTACTCTTAACATTTGACGGAATCGGTCTTCGTCCAGTGCGCTGAATGTCTGACTTAGGTATTGTGCTATAAACTCCTCGCCGACATTCCATAACAACAGATATATTGTCAGCCAATTCATGTAACACTGCATCCACTGCGTCATCATTATTTTCGATATCTAGAAGAAAATTGTTACTAACTGAAATTCTACATAAAAATATTTCTTACCTTCAATGTCCATAATTTCTTCAGCAGCTTCATCAATTAAAGCGTCAGTTAATTTTTCTCTACAACTTTTTTCAGCATATTTTCCAATTTGTGCGAAAATTTTGTCTACAAACAATGTTTTTCTTCACCGATCAGCTGTGAATTAATGGTATTTGCAAGCGTTACAAACTACACAGTCTGGCAGCCCTTATATACTGGATCGTTAACAAAACTTCGCCACTAGAACACTCGGGCAATATCGCTGTCTACTTAATTCTGGCAATTTATTTTGTTTCAGTATCGATGTTCCTTAAAATATTTTATTTTATTTTCGTTTAACTTTAGTTATTTATTATTGTTTATTTATATTATCAATGGGGCAATGCATAGGGCATTTATAAACGTCAATTAAATGTATTGCATCCTTTGGTAAAGCTGGGTTGTATTCAATAATGATAGAATACAAAACTACACACCAATCGCCACTTTTTTTGTTTCCGAAGGTGGGCTTTTTCACATTTTTCACGGCGGCCACGCTTAAAAAAATAACCCTTTTAGATCCAGTACTCAGGGTGACTAAAGTACTTTCGCGTAGTACTCCTTTTTGCGTTGGCGGGCTGGTCGAACCAAACTGGGTGACTGAATTACTTTCGTTTGGTACTCCTTTAAAAATATAAGTATTTCATTACGTAATGTTATTATTTAATATTACTTAAATGTTTATTACATATGCATGGAAAAATTGTTTATACTCATTTTAATTTGAAATATAAGTTTATGGACGTATGTTTTTATTAGAACTAAGATTGCTAAATAAAAAAAAGAATTATATCGAAATAGAGAAATTCAGCGAACTGCTCATATGTATTTGCTTACTTTCATATGGCAGCACTCCATTTCCTCATAATTGTTAGCACATAAATGATACTCACTATGAGTGTAAATAGTGATTTTTTAAATATAGATTTCTGCTTATAAGACCTGCAAAATGTTTAAATCGTGAATTTGTCTAAATATTTATGAATTTTAATTTAAAAATGAATTTAAAAAGAAAAATGTGCATAAAGAGTGTAGTAGTGAAATAGCTTGTTGAAATGTTCGAATGTTTGAAATTTTTGAACTTTAAAGTCGAATATCTAGGAAACTAATCATTTGTGGTACCTATAACTAGAGATAGAATTTAAAAAGAAAAATGTGCATAAAGAGTGTAGTAGTGAAATAGCTTGTTGAAATGTTCGAATGTTTGAAATTTTTGAACTTTAAAGTCGAATATCTAGGAAACTAATCATTTGTGGTACCTATAACAGTATATATTTTTTAATCCTGTTTCCAATGATACTTTCAGATCGCGGCGACAAAGAATTCGGAATTGTGCCCTATATTGGACTTACGAAACAGTACGCCTACGTAATAAACCCTTGTGGAAAGGACCTGCGGGACCGCCGCATGGCCAGCTTAGCACATCATTAGCTCGGTACTCGTGGCTCAAATCTCTCTGCTTCTTTGTCGTTCGGCTCTTCTCAGCTCCTGCGGTATCAGAGCTTTCGTCTTCTCCATTGTATACCACGCTTGTCTCGTTTATAGCATCTAAGGCATCATATTATGAGGTGTTATTCGGCCTGTCACTTCCATCTCCAGCTCCTACCGCTCTGTTGCAAATCTCGGGTAGTAGAAAAATATATCCTCCGCATTTTAGCTGCTGCTACTACAGAAGGAGCAAGTAACTCTATTGTAATGGACGTACCTATTCAGATAGTTTCTAAAGCATCCGTGTCCTGTTAGAAACTGCGTCATGTGAAAGCCTATCTCGCCGTGCTTTCGTTCCACCCATGCTTGTACATTTCCGATTATTCGGTGCGCCTATCTCCCATTTCCTGCTGTGCCATTCCTGTAAGCTGACTTTTCTTCCCTCTTTACGCTCTGCTTTCGTCAGCTTCCTGTAATAATTTTGCTTTTGTCATAGATCCGCTTCAGTTCTCGAGCCCTTATATCTAGCGGAATTATCCCAGATATAATGCTAGCCGCTTTAGCTCTGATGGCACTTAGCCGAAACACTTATTTTGTCATTCTTGCATATGTTTTTGGCATTAATGCTGGTCACATACATTAAAATTGATTAGCTAACCTTGACCAAAAGTGCTCTTGTGTTTTGTTTTGGTCCTCCTATGTTTTCAATAATTCTGTATAATGCCGCATTTAAACGGTCAGCTTTTTCGAAACTTTCTCAAATTGAACTACTTAGCTGAGCGGCTATATCATAGGCAGCGGGAGGCGAAGTATTCCCTCATACATTCCATAAGATGGGACCCAATACGGAACCTTGTGGCACAACGCCAGTTACAGTATACTCTTTGGGTCTTTCATCCGTGTCATAGAACAGCAGCCATTCGGAAAAATAGCTACGTATGATGCTCAGCATGTAGGTTGGTATTTTTTGCGCCTGTAATGCACGCTGTATATGGGGCCTAGAAGCCGAATTGAATGCATTTTTCAAAACGGGCGTTATGATTGCGCAGTATTCTTTCTTGCCGTATATCCTATCTCTTTCTATGATATTTACCGCAATACCTGTGAGCTTCATAATTGCGTCAACGGTTGAGCGTTTTTCACGGAAGTAATATTGGTTGTAGGTGACTTCCTTGTCGAACGCAGATAATACACTCCAGCATTTTGCCCATTGTTTCGCTACATAGTTTTGCAAACATAAGTCATCTGCAGTCTATGTCGCGGCTATCAATTTAAATAAATTTTCTGAATTAATTTGTGTGATCAACTGAAACTGCAGCTTTAGTGTTGTTGCATACTGCGTTGAATTGGTTGACCGTTGAACTTATACAAATTACGAGCTCAACACTATATCTTCTTCTTCTTCACTGACGCAGAAAGCGCTTACGCAGTTAAAGCCGAGTTAACAACAGCGCGCCATTCGTTTCTTCTTTCCGCAAGGTGGCGCCAATTGGAGACTCCAAGCGAAGCCAGGTCCTTCTCCACCTTCTCCTTCCGATGGAGTGGAGTGAATTGGGCAGAGCACACTTAATTTCCAATGCATGCTTTCGTCCGACTATATTTTACAAAAAAGCTCATGCATGCTCCTTATCAGTTCTTCGGAGACAGCCAGGTAGCTTGATCAATTTTTTGTGCTGGAATCCAGTACTACAGATAACCATATTTCGAGATCCGGCGAAGTCGATCAGTCTCAACCACTTTGGGGATGTTTCATCGTGGAGGCTGAATTTACCGACTCTAGTGCCAAAGATATCTTCTATGCCCATCCCGGCGTTACAGTCGCCAAGCACGATTTTGATATCTTGGCGGGGGCTTCTCTCATAAGTGCGCTCCAAGCACTCATAAAAGGCATCTTTGGTCACATCGTCTTTCTCTTCCGCCGGGGCGTGGACGCAAATCAGCGATGTGTTTAAGAACCTCGCTTTGATGCGGATTATGACTGCCCATTCATTCACCGGAGTTAATGATAATACTCAGCGAGGAAGCTCTCTCCCATCACGAATCCCACACCAAACTTGCGCTCCTTTATATGACCACTGTAGTAAATGCCACCAGGATCTACTCGTCTCTGTCCTTGTCCCGTGTATCGCATTTCTTTGACGGCGGTGAAGTCAGCCTTTATTTTCACGAGGGCATCAACCAGCTGGGCAGCGGCACCCTCAATTCGTAGTCCTTATTTCGTTTGCCAAGGTCGTCATCAAAAGGGGGGTCTCTCATCCGAGGCTGGTTGTTACTTTTCATTGGGGGTATTTATTTACGTGGCGGGTCCTAATCTCAGGGCACAACCCTGTGTAGGGGATGATTCGCTTTCTCACTTTAGCTCGCCTTCAAACGGATTTCATATGTAAAGGAATCATTTCTGGCCACTCCCAAGTAAATGGGGATCAGAGAACTTTCCTCATTTGCCTGAATTTCTACACATGACGCTATCCTCTAATTTACTGAAATATTTTTGATTTATTCGTTCCATTTTTTAAATGAGCTCTGACTCAAAACAACTTAGCCAACTCAGTTGCTAAAGGTTCCAAAAGCGATTTCTGACGAAAAAAATCCATGTGCACCTGCAGAAGCTACTACTAAGAGGAACAGTCTAATAAGATACTGCACTCGGTTTTCATCTTCGCCTATTCAGGACAACTCTGAATTGGCATTAGAAATCTAAAAGGAAAATCTTGACAATTTTGGGATACGCCTCCAAGCTTCTTAGGACTCAATAGTAGTAGAATCTGATGACTCAGATCTACCAGAAAATTTTAAGTCATCGGCTTATGCAAATTATGAAAACTGCTTACATCAGTTTGAAGAATTTGAGCAATTAAAGGGAATTAAAGCAATTGCACCTACTCCACCTCCGAGAGTAGAGCTGCCAAAAATTCAAAATCAAGTCAAGTTCGGGTATCCACCTCAAGGTGCCCGCAAGTGACACTGAAACTTTTCATGGTGGTTATGAACAATAGCCGTCCTTCCGGGACATGTTCACAGCCGTTTATCAAAGGTACAAAAGTTGTATCATCTCTTCGATACAAAAAAAAGGTCAACAGGCGTCATCATAAAACAGTTCGCATTAATTGACGACAATTCCCATATGGCTTGGGAAACTCTGAAATCAAGGTACGAAAACGAACGAACTGGTAGATAAGCAAATAACGATATTAATAAACTTACCAAAAATTCAAAAGGAAACAAGTGAAGAATATATGAATCTGCAATCCACTGTTTCCAACTGTTTGTCGGTTTTATCGAAACAAAACATTCCCACAGACAATTGGGACCCAATTATGGTAAATATATACATTGTCCCACTACCAGAAAAATCGTTATCTCTCTTATCAGGGAAAAAATGTCCCACGCAAATGAAAGAAGTGAAGAATATATGAATCTGCAATCCACTGTTTCCAACTGTTTGTTGGTTTTATCGAAACAAAACATTCCAACAGACAATTGGGACCCAATTATGGTAAATATATACATTGTCGCACTACCAGAAAAATCATTATTTCCATGGGAGTAATCTCTCTTATCAGGGAAAAAATGTCCCACGTGGCAGCAAATGAAAGATTTCCTAACTACCCAGTATGATATCGTAGAACGGGTTGATAAAAAGATAATTAAACCAAAAGGTTTTTCCCATGACCTAACAGAAGCTTCCAAAGACCCTAAGCTAGTAGCAACAACAATTTAAATATAAGCTTCTTCAAAAATCAAACGTTCACATCGCAATAGTACAAATAAACGTCATGCGAACTATGCACAGGACAGAAATTGAAAAAATTGAATATAATTGACCGAAACAATTTTGTGAAGTCAAAAAGACCTTACTCAAAATGCTTATCACATGCACACATGCTTAGAAGGCTGTGAAAGCAAATTTAATTGGGTTTATTGCCATAAACGACATCATTCGATGTTACATATTATCAATTTTTCCATAATTTCTATTGAAGAAGCTATTGTCTTACCGCAATTAACAAATATGCTTTTAAGCCATTCATTCGATGTTACATATTACCAATTTTTCCATAATTTCTATTGAAGAAGCTATTGTCTTACCGCAATTAACAAATATGCTTTTAAGCCATCACATCACCTAGATATCAGACATTGGGAAAAGGCAACGCTCCCGCTTAAATAAATATTCTATTAGGCAGCGTTCTCATACCACGGATAATACTGTATTGAGAAAATTACAAAAACACTTCTGGCGAAAATATCATTTTCGGATGGGACCTAGTTGCGGAACCAGTTGCCACGATGGCAACTCAAGTCGAGGTAATCTCAACGAATACCTCAATTCACAATTAAGAAAATTGTGGGAGTTAGAAAAACTCCCCCTCCGCATCAATCACAACCCCTGAAGATCGCTATTGTGAGACTTTTTACAAAACCAGAACTACTCGATCAGATGATGGCCAGTACGTCGTAGGACTACCACAAAAGTCAGCATTTCCCCACACACTCGCCTTAGGTTATTCCCGCACCTCTGCTCGCCAACTGTTTTTAAGTATGAAAAAAACCTACTTAAAAAAAGCGAGCTGAAACCAGAATATAATAGGATTGTGAATGAATACCTCCATTTAGACCATATGGAGGAATCATACAAAGTGAATACTATTCGTCTTATTTGCCACATAATGCAGTAGCAAAGCCAGACAAAAAAAAAAATAAAAAACACAAAGGTAAGAGTTGTCTTAAATGTGTCAATTTCCACCAGTTCGGGAAATTCCCTAAATGACATTTTATTTAAGGGCCCACACATCATCCAGACTTAATGCTGCTTATTTTAAATTGGTATATCTTCAAATACGTATTCAACGGAGACGTCGAAAAATTGTATAGACTATTTTCAACGAATTATTTTCAGAAAATCCCCCACCAGTCCACTATGCGACTTTAAGCTAATTTACATTTGGCGTCAACTGTGCTCGATACTTAGCTATTTATGTAATGGAAAATACAACAAAGACTCTGGGGATTATATGGAGTGTGATATCTGACCAGTTTTCATACACTACGGAGTCAATATCTGCATTATCCGCCATTACAAAACGCCAAATTCTATCCTCTGTGGCAAAACTTTTCGACCCCGCAGGATGGCTTTTGCCAATTATGATACAAGCCAAAATCCTAATACAAGAATTATGGCTAGATGGGACCGACTGGGACGAACAAGTAAAACCCCTTCGTTTAGAAAAGTGGAGCCCTAATTGCAAAATGAGTTTGCATAGTTTCAAATAGTCAGTAGTCAGAGCTGACAATCCTGCCGATTAAGGTACAAGAGGGTGCAATCACCTTACCACCACCACCCTCTGGTGGAATGCCCTCCGATGGTTAACAGAATCTTCCGATTTTTGGCTAAAATCGCCCATGCGCAACATAATTGCCCCAGAAAGTCGAAAAATCGACTGCTTTCACGCAACATTGGATGATAGTGACATCCTCGAGCGATTTTCATCGTTTCCTCGTACCCTTCGAGTTATCGCCTTTATACTAAAATTCATAGAGCGACTCAAAAATAAAGTTAAGGGAGTTCACCCAGAATCCCCCAAAGCGATACATTGACGTACCTAGAATTCCAAAAGGTAAAGGTCACTCTATTCGCGTCCACTAAAATGCTTTACTTCAGCCGCAATATCTCATTATTAAAATAATCAAAACCCATGATAAAAGGAGTTCACTCTTGGTTCGTAACTCACTCTTAGAAAGATCTGCTTCGTGCGAATGGTAGGGTTGCTAACTTAAACTTGACGTATGACGAACGCCACCCTCTAATTATACCAGAGAAGTTCCAACTTGCCACATTATTCCTTAGTTATATCCATTTACTCATTCTTCATGCTGAACATCGCCTAATGCAGTATATAGTCCGCCAAGTGTTCTATATTCCTCGTCTTAAGCCCCAAATAAAGAAATTCATTTTCATGTGCAAGCTCTGCACTATGGACAAGTAGAAGTTCCGAACACAGATTATGGCAGCACTTCCACTTAAACGCTGCAACTTCGCTCTGCCTTTCACAATTACGGGTGTCCATTTTGCTGGGCTTTTTCAGATAAAGGCGTCCCTATTAAGATCCCCCACCCAAAGGAAAGGCTATGTGGCTGTCTTTGTCTATTTTACGAATAAACCCGTGCACTTCCGTGCTGTGGACGAACCTGACAAAGGACGCTTTTCTTGCGGAATTTGCTCGCTCTGTCAGACAAAGCGCCTTCCCATCTAAACTGATGGGCTCCAATGAAGGTTTTACCATTACAAACCTTCATTGGAGCCCAAAGAGCCACTGAAAAAGAGTGTGGATTTTATTATTTTTAAACAAGTCTCACAAGAGATTGTACAACAGTACGCTTCCCAAGGTATTAATTGGCAATTTATGCACCCAAGCGCCTCATATGGGCGGTTTATGGGAAAAGCTTTAAATCTTATTTCAAAAAAGTAGCTGGAAACTTCTAATTTAATTATAAACAGTTCCCCACTCTGTTAATGCGAATTGAAGCCGCTCTCAATTCAAGGCAACTTACAACCCTTGCAAGATCCTCTGACTTCACAGCTCTGACCCCATGGCATTTTCTCAAAGGAGCACCCATCCTGGCCACACGTGAGCCAGGAGTAGGGTCGCTATCCTTATTAAATCGATGGGAAATAATCAAAATTCTTCATCACGATTGCAGCCGCCGATGGAAGGAAGAGTATATAAAAGACCTTCATAAAGGGTACAGATGGAGAGTCCAGAAAAGGCGGAAAAGCTTGTGATTGTGTCATCCATGATGACGTCTACCCCCCACTGAATGGCGGCTTCTTCTTTTTCTTCTTAATTGGCGTAGACACCGCTTACGGGATTATAGCTGAGTTAACAGCCGCGAGCCAGTCGTTTCTTCTTTTCGCTACGTGGCGCCAATTGGATATTCCAAGCGAAGCCAGGTCCTTCTCCACTTGGTCCTTCCAACGGAGTGGAGGTCTTCTTCTTCCTCTGCTTCCCCCGGCGGGTACTGCGTCGAATACTTTCAGAGCTGGAGCGTTTCCGTCCATCAGGACAAAATGACCTAGCCAGCGTAGCCGGTGTCTTTTAATTCGTTGAACTATGTCAATGTCGTCGTATATCTCGTGCAGCTCATCGTTCCATCCAATCTTTCGCAGAACTTTTCTCTCGAAAACTCGCAACGTCGACTCATCTGTTGTTGACATTGTCCAAGCCTCTGCACCATATAGCAGAACGGGAATTATGAGCGACTTATAGAGTTTGGTTTTTGTTTGTCGAATGGCGGCTTAGCCGCATAGAAAAACTACACTACGGTTACACTCAAAGCTGTATATTAAAAAGACCGGCAAGGCAACTGCCACTGTAACCGCTCCTCGTAGTGGCACGCGACCACTACCACCATCCTCAGCACCCGTAGAGAAATCTCAGCGCAGCCGATGACCCCTATGTCGGTGCCCAACACTGTAGCACTTTTCGCAGCATGCAGTCCATACAACGGCAGAAGATGGCTTACGGGCACTGCCTAAACTGCTTGGCGAAGGTACACACCACACAGGACCTATTACTGATAGTTACAATACATTATTATGTCTATATTTCATGACACATGTGTTTATGTTTACATCTGATAAGGATTTGTTATTTATTTCGCGCCCGCTCTTTTTATTTATTAGTTATAGTTTTTTACCTTATATTTTAATAGTTTACACCTTCTTTTTTTTTTGGTTTTTATATTTTATGAGGCAAATGTTTTGCATAGTATCCCACGTATGTATGTACAAATATCTCGCGACTGCACAGCACTTTTATCTAGTCAATGGTCAATTTCTCGCTTTTTTCCCACTGTTTTAATTGTACTTTTGTGTCATCGTACAATTTGTTTTTTAATTTTGATTATTTTTTTTCAAATTCGTTCACTCGATAGATGTTATTAAATATAAGTGCTTGTGTGTCACCGCACAGTTTTTTTCTTTCTTTTTATTGTTTCACTTTTAAATAGTGCCTCTCACAATGGCTCGAAGAACTAATGTTTGCCTCCTTCCTCTTTGTCACTACTTACATCGGATTAGAGCGAAATCGATTAAAGATAGGGACCTCTTCTTCTGGAGCGGTAGGTTTTGATTGTTGGGTAGTGTAGAGTTGTGGTGTTATATCTGCATGAGTGTGGTGTCTTCATATGTGGATCAGTTGGTGTGGTGTGTTGTCGTCAAGTGCCGTGTGTTGAGGAGGAGAGCTAACTCATCTACCCAATGGGCATTCCCTGTAATAACCGTCATCAGTAGCGCCTCATATTAAGAGGCAAGCTCCAACAGTCCCTTCGCAGTTCCTGCATCAAAGTTTTTGGCATCAAACACCAACCACTTAGTTGCCCCGTTATTTTTTTGGCAGCCGCGACATGGCTCACTGCTCCACCCCGAACTACAACCGCTCTCCGCGAAATATTCCGTTCACCCTCTTTATTGGCGCCTGACGCCCGTTTCTTTGCCCACCGTATTTGACGGATGAGCAACCGCTTTTTTAGCGCTGGCCACATTAACGCTCCCACTACAACTACCGCTCCCTCCTTCCTTTCCGCACTCATTACGAGGCGGCCTCTAACGCGCTTTATGCCGCGGTGAGGACCTTAACTAGGGCCATTTCCCCCTCGCATCCCGACGTAAAATCACCCACTACCCTGAAAGCCGGGGATTCTCCGCTTCCAGCGAGGGCATTAGCCCTGCTTCTCCGTCTAGGAGCCATTTCGCTGACCGACTCCTTATCAATTAGACTGATAGGCCGGCGTACCACTGGCGCAGAAGGACAGAGAGGCTTCTGAAACAGCTGCTCTCCAGGTGCGTGCGCCTGAACGCACAGAAAAACCGACTTCGCCGTTACCCGAAATATGCATAGAAAATACACCAATCTACATGGCGGATCGAAAAGCCATCAACCACATCGATCATGTTGAGATAGACGGAAGACACGTCTCCAATGTTTTAGACGTGCGTACACTCCGAGGTCCTAACATCGTCTCGAACCAATATCTTGTTGCAGCCACGATAGGCTCCCGCCTCTATGCACGCACTTCAACAAACACAAGGAAAGTTTGACGTCCAGAAGCTGCAATCACAACAGCCAGCCGAACGAGTTTCTACTCGACTTACACTCTTGCTCTCTGAGAACACTCGTCAACAACTCGGTATAATGGAACCAAAAAGCTAATGTGTCCAAAACATAAGGTGACATTTGAATTTAAACTGTGCGCGTCGAAGGATTTTTCGAATTATTTTTTTTTTAGGTTGGTCGTACTGTCAGTCACATTTATGTCAAATTTCATGTCAAAATATTCATTAGTGTGTGAGATTCGTGTCGTTTTGTGAGCTGCTAAAAATTTGTCGTTTTTTGCGATGTCGAAATTTGTTGAGCAAAGAATTTGCATTAAATTATGTTTACGAAATCAATTTTCTGCGGATACGTTGAGGATGGTGCAGAAAACCTTTGGCGATGAGGCTATGTCTAAAAAAAATTGTTTACAAGTGGTATAGAGAGTTCCAAGCCGGCCGTGAACGTGTCGAAAACGAAGAGCGTCCAGGGCGACCATGAACCTCAACCGACGAAGCTCACGTTCAACAAATCAAAGACTTGGTGTTGAAAAACCGTCGATTAACAATTAAAAACCTTGCTGATGAAGTTGACATATCGAAAGCCTCCGCCAATACCATGTTGAAGGATGTTTTGGCCTCAAGCGCGTCAAATCCCGACTGGTACCGAAAATATTGAATTTTTTGGAAAAAAGGCGTCGCGTTGAAGTGTGTGGAACGATGCTTTCCGACTAACAGGGTGTCATGAAACGCATTATAGCTGGCGGTGAGACTTGGATCTATGCTTGCGACCCCGACACAACCGATCAATCGAGCGAATATCGTGCCAAAGTCGCTCAAATTTCAAGGTCATGTTGACTGTTTTCTTCGATTATCGTGGTAATGTGCATTATGAATTCCTTCCAACCGATCAAACAGTCAACAAGGAATACTATTTGAAGGTACTACGTTTGCGTAACGCTTTCTGCCCAAAAAGGCCGGAACTGTGGAAAGACAATTATTGGTTTTTACACCACGATAATGCACCATCCCATACTGCCCTCGTAATTCGTGATCATTTCGCCAAAAACTCAACCCATATCGTTCCGAAACCACCATATTCACCTGATCTGGCGCCGTGCGACTTCTGGCTGTTCACCAAGCTCAAAAGACACCGCTTTTGTACGATAGAGGAGATTCAAGCCGCAGCGAAGACGGAACTGAAGGCCATCCCGGAAAAAGGCAACAACCAGTGTTTCGAAGATTGGAAAATCCGTTGGCATAAGTGCATTGCATCGGGAGGGGATTACTTTGAAGGGGATGAAATTGATTTGAAAGAATAAATAAAGAATTTTAAAAATAAATACGATGTCACTTTATTTTTTGGGCTCAGTATATAAATATAGCCGTCGCAAACTTATAGTTTTCAGGATATTTGCATTTAAAATTTAAAACTTCGCAAATTTTATTTTGCAATTTCTCGATTTATAGTAACTTTTTCTTTTATATTATGTACTTTTTATACACTTACACTTCAGTGCATTGTTTCTAAATATTTATTTTATATTAATTATTTAGATATTTTGAACTTCATAATGTTCAATTCTATTTATTTACGAACAACTAAAGGGTTGAGTCTGACAAATAACCAATGTTACCTTATCGAAATCTTTTGTAAATGAACTAAAAGAAATAAACAAAATATGTTATACCTCAATCCAACCACACCACTTTTAACTCTATACTAAAGTTTCCCCAAATACAAAAGAACAGCTGGTACGATGAGGAGTGCAGTGTCACAGTGAAGAGACAGAAGACTGCTGACCTCCCATCATTACAATCGACGACAACACGTGGGTGGGATATATACCGAGATTTGAAGAACAGAAGTTCTCAAGACCGGAGCATACTCTTGTAGAACCTCCGAGATTATCCAGTGACTGATATCTAGAGCATACTAAAATTATAAAGGCAACACTTCTCCAGCCTGCTGATTGGCAAAAAAAGCATAACACCAGGAGATGGTGAACCCGATTCCCCAATTCATGACGATGGATCAGACGTTCCATTGCCCGACCATGAACAAGTTCGAATAGCAATTACCCGTCTGAAGAACAACGAAGTGATGGGGTGGTGAGTGAGTTATAGAATTTGGTTTTTGTTCGTCTGGATATGGTAATCCTAGGTATATCCCTCATCTCTACTTCTGGAATGCTGTTGACTTCCTTAGCATTCTTTCCTCCGATAGGGTTAATTTCAAACTTCAAACTAATCGGTAACCGAAGATCATTACTAAAAATTACTTTTACTGGAGTCTGTTTTGTTGTTCATGAACAATAGACCGATATGCCATCAGGAACAAGAATACATGGGTATCCCAATCTTTTTGATATTTGTCATAACTTTCCTAAAATGTCGTTCCACAGATTGATAAAATCATTTTATCATTCCACAATACTGCGTATGTAGTACACTTTCTGGATATCTAGTTCCTGGTACAGCTCATGAATTATAGTTTATTCAAAATTTCTCCCTTGGTCGGAATGTAATTCTATTGGAACACCATTTCTCGATACACAATAGTTGATTAATACATTCGCTACTGTTTTTGCCTTTTGATTAGAATTGCGTACAACTCTGGTCTTTTGAAATAGTCCATGACTATCAAAACATACTTATATCCTAACTTACTGGTAGGAAATGGACCAACTACGTCCATTTCGATTCGCACAATAAGCGCAACCGAAAGACACTAGAAAAGTGCAGTATGCACGAAGCCCTCAAAAAATATAGAGAAAATACTTCTCTCCCTTCCCTCACTGCCAGCTTTGCACATGTGCTTCAACCTACAAAAGAGGTATCCTCTGTAACCATCACACCAACAAAAAATTCAGCCACCAACAATTCCACAAAATCTAAAAATACTCATAGAACTGCCAACAATGACTTGCCTAGTACATCAAAACAAAACGCAGAGGTCACCTCTGCACCCAACTCATCAATAAACTCTTTAACTAGTAAAAATCACTCACCAAACGCCAACAATAAGCATATTTCCATCAACAAGCCTGCATCGATCAGTTCAGACTACAACAACGTCTCTCATTCAGCTAAAAATATCAGCGACAACTGTACCCAACAAGACTCTTTCTTAAATCCCAAACTATTCAGTCCAACAACAGCCTCTTTCATTTCTAACTTAAACAACTCCTTAAACTCGCTTAATAAATATGCTAACTTCAACAATACTACTACCAACACTACTGTGCTATCTAATACACCTAATCACGAAAATCTCTTTCCAACAACAAACATTTCCAACGATAATCAATACTCTACTGAATATACTGAACAAATAGAAATTGACTCTCAATAAATACGCTTAGCTTTTACTCTCTTTTGAACTAGTTCTCAATTGGTGACACTCAGCTTCAACTGACTGCTCATACGAGTTGAAATTCTAGCTCTCTTCTGTTTCCCTTTTTTTTTCTACATAGATCTTATGATTCCAATATTGCAATGGAATTTAAACGGCTACACTAATAATTACAATGAACTTCAATTATTAATACAAGATCATGCCCCAGTTATTATACTCTTAAATGAAACTCACATCTCTTTCAACTTGTCGGCTTTTACTCCTAAGCAGTACATTGGCATGTTTCACAATCTTCCACATATTAGCACAAGTAAAAGAGGCATTGCGATTCTCATAAGAAGAGATATTCCACACAAAATTAATGCCATTCAATCCAACATGCTGGCTATCTCGATCGAAATTATCTTAGTTAAAAAAATCACCATTATCTGCACCTATATTGCACCAGATGAACAATTTACCAGTACGGACATCCTGCAATTAATCAACCAAGCTTCTACTCCTTTAATTTTCGCTGGTGATTTTAATGCATGGAGTCCACTATGGAGTTCTCCAATAGCCAACAAGATAGGCAAATGCATTGAAGACGCTTTACTTTCCTTTAACTTAATATGTTTGAATAACGGATCCGCGACACACTTTTCCACTCACGCGCCGACACACTTGCCACAGAGTGCGAATGGAGTATACTCGATCACCTGCATGGAAGCGATCACTTCCCTATTGTACTAAAATTGCACCTAGGTTCAACAACAAAAAACCGCAAAATAAATAAGGTATTCAAAACTGATTACGCTGATTGGGAGAAGTTTCAGACTCATTGCGAGATAAATGGCAATAATACCCCAATATCTGACAACCCCAACCAAGAAAGTGCGAGTTTAACAAAAGTTATTCGTTCAGCAGCGAATGGTAGCATTCCTCATACAAAGCCAACAGCAAGTTCCAAGAGTGTTCCTTGTTGGAATAAAGTAATCACTGAAATGCGGGCAAAAAAACAGACAGCTTGGTATGAATACAAACGGGCTCGTTCATTAGTTAACTTAATATCTTTCAGGAAAGCCAATGCTCTTTTCCGTCGTTCCGCGAAACAGGCCAAGCGTAAATGTTTTCAGGATTTCACAAGCAAAATAAATCCTTCGTCTAGTCCTAAATTAATATGGAACGCTTTAAAAAAACTTTCTGGAGTGCCTAGAAATCTAACCATTCAATGCGTAAAGGGGCCAACAGGTTTGGTAACCAATCCATCCGAAATTTTCGAGTTATTTGCAAACCACTATTCTGAAACAAGCTCAGATACTTCATTCAGCACACAGTTTCAAATCTCTAAATCCACCACTCTGTCCGATACTTCCTACCCTGTCTCCCCTCTTTCTTTTTCTGCTAAACAAATAGAAACCAGCATTTCACTGTCTGAATTCGAATTCGTTGTATCTACCGTTAAGGGTAAGTCCCCGGGGCAAGATAAAATTTCTTATCCAATTATCAGACATATGCCGAAAAGTCTCAAGCTCCGATTGGTAAAGTTTTATAACAATATTTTCAATACTGGTGTCTACCACCAATTTTGGAAAACGTCCTGTGTTATACCAATACTTAAACCACACAAATCCTCCGATGAACTTGCTAACTATAGGCCGATTTCCCTCCTTCCATGTATGGACCAAATTTTGGTAAAGATAGTGGCAAACCGCTTGATGTGGTATGCTCAGCGAAACAAGTTCATATCACCGAATCAAGTCGCCTACAAAAAAGGTCAAGGCACGTTAGATGCTTTAATCCAACTAGACTATTTCATTACTAACGCTTTGTTCAGCAAAAACCACGTGCCCATACTATCTCGGGACTTTCACAGAGCTTTCGACAAAATTGGAGCCAATATTATTATTCGACAACTTAGAAAATGGAAAATAGGCCAGAATATGATACGTTTTACTACTAACTTTCTCACAAACAGAAAACTCAAAGTCAACGTAAATGGTTTCCTTTCTTCAACACTCCCGCTTTCTAACGGTACGCCGCAAGGCTCACCTCTTTCAGCCTTCCTTTTTATCATTGCTTTCGATGATATTATTAGGATGATAAAAAATTACAAAGGAGTTGAGCACCAGATCTATGCTGACGATGTTCTAATCTACACAAAAGTCTCTGACGTTAATTTAGCTCAATCCTTATTTACTAATATACTCGCCAGAATTGAGACTTGGTCACTGGAGTCTGGTGCTTCACTTTCTTTAGACAAAACACATATCCTTCATATATGTAGAAACAAAATTGCAACGGTATTTCAATTATCCGCAACCAAACTAACATCGAATGTAAAACACAGCTGAAAATATTAGGATAAATTTTTTACTCTAAGTATACTTTCATGCTCACTGTAAATATGTCATAAACTCGTTAATGACACGATTAAATGTTGTTAAATATCTCTTGTCTAAGCATTCATTTATTCATCCGAACACACTAGTCATCGTTGTCAGAGCTTTGCTAACTTCAAAAATAGATTATGGGCTCCCCATCTATGGCAATTGCTCCAAAAGCAGTATCAACCTTTTAAATGCACCATACCATTGCGCAATACGACGAAGTCTCCGGGCCTTTCCAACCTCGCCAATAAAAACGATAATGGCTGAATCTGGTTTACCAACTATTCAAAATAAAATTATAGATTCTTCGCTCCAAATTCTTGCGAAAACGGCTGAGAACACCAACCCATTACTAAATACAACTATCACCCATGCCACGAAAAAAAGAAAAATTCCAAGAATACAATCGGCTATTTCGAGATGCTTAAGATTCGCTGCAGAAAATAATATTTTACGTAACGCAACATGCAAATTCACCACACGACATCCTCCCTGGCTGATCAATGATAAAATCTTACAGAATAAGCTTATGTTTTTGTCCAAGCAAAACACACCAAACGAAATCTTTCAACAAACCTTTGCTGAACTGGAATCTAATTATACAAATAATGGCTGGAAGTTATTGTTTACGGATGGCTCCAAGTCCATCGATTCCACATCGTTAGCAGTTGTCACTGCCACAGGAGAAATTATTTGCAATTGGCTTCTCCCCTCAACGAGCTCTGTATTTACCGCTGAAGGATCTGCTATCCTTCATGCAGTTAATCTCGCAAAAAAGACTAAAGGAAAGTTCCTCATCTGTACAGACAGCAAATCTTGTATGTCGGCAATAACGTCTTCTTCCAATCGCAATGCCATAATAGAAGTTATCAGGGACGCGGTCATTGGTGCCCCTCAGAAAATCCAAGTAATGTGGCCATGCTGGTATTACAGGCAACCACTTTGCAGACCTCGCTGCAAAAAATGTAGCCAGGACTCCTGCCTTAACATACTATGTCTCAACCAAGCAAGACATTTCTAACCTTATTAAGCAAAAAAGGAATCAAAAAAACACAAGCGAATGGAAAACATTTAAACAGCACTTCGCGGTCATAAACCCAGCCAGAAATCGAATAATCTACTCGTCAACAGTTCCAACTAGCGCAATGAAGACATATACTCGATTAAGGATTGGACACACCACCATAACACACGCCCACTTACTATCGGGTAAAAGCCAATCCATTTGCCCCCTTTGCGAGGACACCGCTTCTATCAAACACTTACTCACACTCTGTCCGATGCTTCACTCAACAGCCCACAACCCTGGCAACATTGATCTCATAAAACTACTAAGTGAACCTTCAGAAAAAAACGTTATGATTGTATATAGATTCTTAAAAACCAACGATTTGTTAAAACATATTTAAGCAACTTACATCTTTACTAACCCTTAGCAAATAGAATTTTTACAAGGCGGCTGAAGGCCTCGTAGCCAGTGCTGCGTTTATGTATTTGTATAATAAAACTCCTTTTGTTATATGAATTATTATAAATAAATAAATAACTAAGTTTCTCAAAGGTAGCAGGAGCGTTATATTATTCAAACAGCATTACGGTAAATTGCTACAAACTTTCTTCAACGCTGAAAGCCATTTTTATTTTTCTTCTTCGTTTGCCTCCACTTGCTAATAACAACTTTTGAAATCAAGTGTTAAGTACAATGTTGTGCTTGATAACGAATTCAACGTATCATCGATGCTAGGTAGCGGATAACTGTCTTTCCTCGTAACATCATTCAACCACAGCCAGTATGCGTTTTTTTATAATATTCGCATTCCTGCTAATTTGTGAAGTGGAAATAATAGGGCGATGGCTTGCCGAGCCAGCCCGCGCTTTCGGTTTGATCGCTTTAATTTAATGATATGTTGGATTTAACACAGCTTTGTGTTTGCGTTCAACAGAATTATTGTACTGATTACAGTTGAAGCTTCTGTAAATTTCTCCCGTACATTAGCTAAGTGAGCTAATCTTTGAATCTCTGTAGAAGACTCCTAGAGAGACTCATTGGATTTCTGACTGCGTTTTTGCAACTCGATTTGGAAGATGTAGACGGAGCATGGAACGGAACTGAGCCATCAAATGATGAAGGTTTTACTTTGGTAGAGACTGTTGCCGTAATTGGCCGATTTAATTGTAGCTCGCGGAGACAATGTTTCAATTCCTTATTTTTATGCCTTCTACTATTTGAGAGGACACCTGCGATATCGGTTCATCCTGCTTTTTAAACTGTGAAAACACTGGTGCTGATATACGTGCATCGCGTGCGCTCAAACTACGTTTCTAATTCTGTTGACAATAGTATAACTAACTGCGAGGAGTTTGTTTGTACCAATATTTGTAAAGTTGTATGCGTATCCGAATCCTATGCTTCAAACTGCATTTCTAACAGTGAAGCCACAGACTCTCCTATTTGCGTTGTCATTTGCGACCACTCAGCCAAAATCGCGTCCATGTCCGTAACTTTTGATGAACACTGAGCCTCGCCATAATCTTGTATTGTCGTTGTTTTTTTCATCTAATTACAATTGAAAAACATATTCATCAACACTAGTGTTTTTCACTCCATGGTCTCTTGGAACCGTGATTGTAGTTGGGCTTTTATTCCATTAATTGGTAGCTCCAGCACCTTTTTCAATTGTGAAATTTTCAGATCGTTAAATTAGTTCATTAAAGAATTTATTAGTCTACAAGTCGCACTTTTAGTCCGATCATTGGATTGTTAAATAAAACTCCCAATTTAATTCTAGTTCCAACAACTTCGCACATTAAGATTCATTATCTTAGCTTGCAACTTTTTACTTATACCTTAATTGCTCCTTATACTGCAGCACTCTAACTAGAACTGTATTTGCTTTACAATCTGGCAGCTCTTATACACTAGATCGTTAACAAAACTTCGACACTAGAAAAATCTGGCAACTACAAATATCTTTGATTAGTTAATTTGTTGTCGATTTTATTTTGCTATAGCATTCGTGGTCGCCATAATATTTTTAAATTCAGTTCGCAGATCGCGGGTTAAATGTTACATATTGATCACAGGCACACAATTAAACAAATAATGATGCAAAACTGTTTTTTTAACATCATTGTTTCAAAAACTCGATTTATTTCGAATAAATAGAGGAGAAAAAGTTAATTCTATTCGAATTTAATATTCGACTGAAATGTGTTTTAGAATTCTGTAAAAACTCGAATTAAACTTATCAATATGCGAAATTTGTACCACCCTGTGCCAGAATTTTCTATGGTAAATGTCAAAATAAAATGAAATGAGTTAAATTGAGTTATTGAGGAAAGGATTACAAGAAGATATTTAAGGAATGAATTTAATATTATGGAATTATCGTTATAAAAGGTAATTTGTTATGTATGTAATATGTATGTATTATGTTCGGTTATAAACTGCGTTTGCATTTGGGATTATCAGGCATGTGCTGCAAATCGTTTTCGCCTGAAATTGTTATAGAAAACGTGACACGTGATATGTGACATATGCTGAGTTTCACCGTTCCGTTTTTGTTTTCGAACAGCAATCGTATCATATTTACCATGTGGCAGAAATCGAATTCGTCAAATTTTTCGTTTTGAAATCGGTCGGCCGTGAGCACAAAAATATATTTGATAGTGAAAAAGTTGGAAAAATATTTGTGTATTGATTATATTTTGTTGAAATGTATAAAAAAAATTATAATTTTAGAGGCAAGCATAAAACACAAGCACAAGATGAATTATTTATAAATTTCATGGAAGTTTAAAGCGACCGCGCGGCATTGGAGGCTCTTTGGCAGATCTGGCGAAAAAGCTCAATTGTGAGGGTCCACCACAAAAAGATATAAATGGCTGAAAGAAAGTAAGTGTAAATATTGAAGTAATTACATCTTAATTACTTGCTCACATATGGAATTACAAAATTATTTCTTTTAGATGGTCTGGTCGGACTAGAAGGGTTGTGTAAGAAAAAAAAAATGCACACAATAAATGCGAGACAAGAGCCACTGGTGGAGGTCAGTTTAACCAGTTCGTTTTAATATCAACTGAAGAAAAAATTGCTGAACTAGCCGGTATATTTACGAGTGTTGAAGGGATTCCCAAAACGTTTTCATTCATTATAAATGAAAACTCTGATTCCTCGGATGAAAAAAATATTGTGTCGAGTACGTCAAAAAGTACATCAATACCCCGAAAACGTCCTCGGCAAGACTCGATTCAAGATTGCATAAGGCAACATATCGTAAAGGGGAGAGGTGCGGTTGAAAAGTTGTCTGGGATATTGGGGCACCTCCTCAAAAGTTTCCGAGAAACTTCAACAATTTCAAAAGAAACGAATGACAACTTGGGAAAGTCTATAAATAGTTTATATACCCTTATTGCCAATCAAAACATATTAGCAGCGGAGCACAAAGAAAGTGTTCGAGTGCATCATGCAAATTTAGAAAGAATAGCTAAAAGAAAAATTTAAATAAAAATAAAAATGCAACTTTCTCATTATTTTCCCAATCATTTCGGTATATTAAATACGCAGAAACAATAAATATTTCACACGAAATTGTTATTGAATGTGAGTTGTGTGATTATCAGCTGTTTCGAATTTAGGTTCGAACCAGAACAAAATCGAGTGAATTTCATCACTCCTCAAATCAATTCGTGCGATTTGCAATTTCGCTATCAAAATGAAATCGCGCGATTTCCAGCGAATGCCTGTATGGTATGTTTATTTTACAACGTTTTATTCAGACTTATTTATTATAACCGCTTGATTCTGCAATAAGTCTAATGCCCTTAATTCGACCAAATTGAAGGAATGAACTTTTGCAGGCCCACCACCAGTCCCCGACATATGCAGCTTATTTTTGCGAGCTTTAGCCTTAATGTGGGTTTTGTAATCTGCCCAAGCTTTAAATGCAAACAAATCGAATAGAAATCAAAGCACAGGTAACGTATAATAGAAAAATAGTTTTGTTCATACAGAATTTACCTTTTTCCTTGAAGGTATGTCCCATATGGGTGGTCCATCTCTATTTCACTTTCCGTCAACCGCCCCATAAATGTTTATTTGTTTGATTAGCTTTGGCTTTGTTTTGTGTGCTGACTTTTGCTAGCCCAGTTCCTAATAAAAATAATATTGTCTTTAAACTTCTTTTCTATAGTATAATATGTAATAAAACTTATTAAAATCCTTATATTTTTTCAAAACTTGTTTACTCTACAACTCACATGCTAACGAATATTTTGTGCGAAACTCGAATAAATTTGATAATAGACAATTAAATTTGTTTTTTTTTCCAAGCACTTACCTTCTCGGTCACCACAAATGTGTTTAGGATTGCACTAAACACTCAAATTAACTCGTACCACGTATACGTATGTCTGCACTGTAATAGTAATAAAACCACGATTCAATTTAAATTTATTTTCTGTATTTGGTACTCTCCAAGTACCATCTAATTCATTTGACAACTGAGCCCAATTCTATGCTTAACTCAAGCTTATATAGAAAAATAACATGTAAGCGAACTGGCGAAAATAATAATGTTGTTATTGCATACGGAACAATGGTCTGACCAGAGAACAGTATAATCGTATGATGTGCCAAGCTAAAACGCATCACCCTATAATCGTGCGTCTAGTTGTTGTTGTATACTGCACAATGGTCTGTCCCAAACAACGGTAGAAATGCTAAAACGAAAGTGAGTCACCTGATCATGGTGATGCCAGATAGCGCAGTGTGTACCTGGATAATGGTGATGCCAAATCGCACAGTATAAATCATACATTAAAATTACTGAACTTATAATTAATCGTTAACAAATGGAAAAAACGAAATTCTTTAAATGTATAGATATATATGCGTGTATATTTATTGATATTCTGTTTTATGCAAAAATATTAGAATTTTCGTGATCGATATAATTCTGTGTTTATTATTTCGAAACAGGATGACGATAAAAAAAAGCGCTGATGTCGTTTCGGGAAGAGGTTCGCACACCCTATAGATCGCTGATGAAGTCGAAAGCGAAATGAAGTTGGATCTCCTTGTGGGTCCCTTTTTCCCCTTTGGTATGTGGGATCAGATGGTGTGATGTGGTTGGTTGGTGTACGTGTATGTGGGTGTCGATGTGTCGTGCTCTCGAGAGTGGTGTGGAATGTGGGTTGTGAGGTGGAGTTGATGTGGTGTGCTTTTGTTTTTGTAGTAGGGAGAAGCGTCGAAAGCCGGACTGTGGAAATTTAATCCGCAAAACCTAGCCTACTCCTAACTCGAGACTCTCGCATGGAACCACCGATTAAGTATTACTGCGTGGGTGGTGTGGTAAAGTGGTGTGTGTGTTGATGTCGAGGGAGGATGCTCATTTATACAAAATTCGAATTACATAATCCAAATACCACAATAAATATTGAACCTGTGACTGAATCCATTATAATGGTATAACCTCTATCTTTTATGCCGCCAAGCTTTGTTTAGCATATTGTAGTTCACTTTTACTATTGTGAATGGCTTACATGACAAAAGAAATTATAAATTTATTTTTTTCTTGGGGGATAAATTATAGTAATTTATAGCAAACCAAAATAAAGGGTTAGAACAAAAAAGGAATATATCCATTAAGAAAGGAACGTAACATTATTGCGTATGCATCAGAAGGCATGCTAGCGCAGGGTGACACTACAAGGCTGGCTGTTTGTTTAATCATCTGGTACATTTACATATATAATTTAACAACTATATAATTGAATACTTGATAAGGTAAAATAAAGGACTTAATAGAAGCCTATAGATGAAAATAGATACCTCGTGGCCTACTTGACCAATTTCAGCTAAATGTTGCAGTGTGGTAATGGACAAAATAAGGCCCCTTTCTCAAGAATGATAGAATACAAGATTACGACAACCGCCATTATGATACGTCATAGTTGCGTGTTGAGAAGAACAAGAGTGAAAAACTGTCAAATGGCCTGCAAATTGTAAACAGAAAAGTGAACACTTTTGTAAATTCGCAAAATATTATTAATTATTTCGATTTTAATGAAAAGTTTTAGTGAAGCGATTGAATATTGTTGAGTGAAAAGATTTGAATCATTTATAAAGAAATATATCGGCCTATAAATAATAAAATTGTCTATTAAGTTGTGATTCAAATGTAGAAGACGTTTCTTGTGTTGTATATAAATATATACATATATTATAAGTTGAGATTTATCAGATGTATGAAATTATGATAAAAGAATTGTGAAATTAAATTGAAGATATATTTGTAACATATTTTTAACCTATCGTCAACTAATTCCAAATAAAGTGAATCATTAAATCAATTGTGTTTATGATATTTCAGTCTTTCTTTTATTGTACATAAACAGATATTTATATTAGTAATAATTCTAATAGAAATATGAAAATAAATTAACTTAATCTATAAAACTAAAACTATTTTATTATTTTATTAAGTTTGCGTTTCTTTTTGTGGATTGATTCTTCCAACTCCTTGTTCAACTTTCTTATTATTTCATATTATTTTTCTTCATTTGAACAATTTTCACAAATGCTACTCTATTTATTGTGGATGTGCCTAAAACTACTTATGTATATCTTTTCTCGCAACAATATTCTAAACATTCCACTGAAATTTTTCCTGCAAAGACGAATGAATTAATATTATTTTGTGAATTTCCAAAAGTGTTTACTTTTCTGTTTACAATTTGTATGCATTTCTATGCTTGTTCTTCTCTAGGCAGAAGTGTGACGTCACGAAATTGTTGCACAATGTATTTGTTTTTGTAAGAATTGTCAAGAGCTAAACCGAAAAAAACTAACGGTAAACTAGTGTCGTAATCTTGTATTCTATCATTCTTGCCCTTTCTCATATAACACAACTGTAAATTTCATCTGTGTCCTTCATTTTCCAGTATATAAATCAACATCAAATGAATATATCGGAATTCAACTTTGCAATGTTGGCTTTAAGTGTCTGTCGAAATATTTCAGCCTCCAGATACCGAAGATGTGAACTCCAGTGTTCATAGCTGACTTGTTACCGAAAATATCGATCATTGTGTATAATATATGTATGTATAATTAAAAATCGTAGAGAATTCTTTCATCTATTTTTTTCGATTGATTTTATGCCAAATATATTTCTAGTAGCGGTGTATCTTTGTGCCTAAAATGGATAGAATTGTGTGAAAACTGGTTCTAGCTCTAGCATGTTTTTCTCTTAATAATATATAGTAATGCCAGAAATAGATGTAATCGGCACAATTTAGTCTACGATTTACGCCAACTCCCATAAACTACATGTAATGATTTTCAATGTTCTAACAAATATTATGCCGAATATGTCGGTTGTGTGTGAGTTGTTTCTTTATAAAGTGCTTTAAAATATGTTCTCGAGTATACCTGAGCAATGCCAAAGGTTATTGCCACAAGCCAAGACCTTTCTTTGCCCCAATATATCCTGCTTATTGAATTTCGACAGTCCAACTGAAATTAAAGAAATTCGGTGCACAAGCTCTCTTACAAATTATGTATGTTTAGCGCTGAATATTATATCTCTGATATATTGAATTCTGATCCTTATAGGTATATACATACATATATTAAATCTAGCCTCTTCGGTTCAGCTTATAACACATATGTATGTATATCTCATTTAAAGATAATTTTAATTGACGTGAAGTAAAATAAGTAATACAACTAGTAATAAATAAGTGAGGAAATTTTACACACAAATTTACATTGTTTTTAATACTGTGTGTAACCGCCGTTTGCTTTCGCAACTATTGTATAAACCTACAAATCCTATCATTTTCACCCATACATACGCAGGCGAAAGCTTATCGAACGACAGAAATTACATTAATTGCGAAATTCTGTAACCAGTCCCTAGTCTCTATTTGAGACATTTTGAGGTAAAGTCTCAATTTGTGACTAGTTACTATTCACTAAACAGTCTCTAGCGTTAGTCTTAAAATATTGCCTAAAATTTTAGCAGGTCACAAAACTAAAAAGAGCTCTTGTCTGCCATTTTGAATATACTGAATAGAGATCATCATAGATATTAATCGATTGTCGTTGTTTTTATTTTGTAAGCAGCTCAAACACGAAAATGTTAAAAATAAATCAATTTTCCATAAATTTATGAAACCAAGTCAACATATATTTTTATTTTTATTGGTAATTATGTGTTTTGACTATGTTATAGAAAATTTAATATTTGTTAACGACACATTTATTTTCATTCAAGTGTAAAAACACATCTGAATAATGAAATGTAATAGATTTTGTGACTGTCATTTACAGAATAGCAAATTCGTCTCAATTCTCAAAAATTGTCTTTAACTTAAATCTCAAATTTAGAGACTTCTGTGTATCACAGAACAGAATCGCACGGTAAGAACGCCATAGAATGAGGGAGACTCAGGGCAAAAGGCCAGGCACTTCATTAGGGTTTCCTAAATATTCTACTATTAAAACGGCTAAATGCCTTAGAAAAGGTACGAGTATGTTGCCGAGTTATGCTATTCAATTTACTATTTTAAGTACTGTTTTGTTAAATTTTCAAATAAATTTCAATTATTAAAATTCATAAAGATGTAATTTACCTAGTTTTGATTAAAATTTTATATATTGTATCAAAATAATGGTAGATCTATATTAGAAGAATATATCTATTTTTGTTTAAATTATTACAAGTAGTTGTGTTTAGTAGTGTACATATTATATGGATGAAAATAGGCATCCTGGGGAACCGAACACCCAAAAAATCTCGGTAACGCGCCTATATGGCAACTTCTTACTATTTTTAAATCCTTTTATTTAAATCTCTGTGCCGAAAATTCAACTATTTCGATCAGATGATCTCAGCTGTTGACGATCATATGGTTCTTTTGTTACTTGTATGATTCTACAATGTTTGCAACACTGTAGCCGGCTGAGCATGCCGTCGTGAATTAGGGCTGAAGAAATTTCATTATATCAAGTACATTCAACCAAGTCCTTAAATTTTTGAATGCTTTTTGCTTTTGGTGTCGAAGTTTGTGATGTATAATTCCCTACAGTTTCTTAAATATTCAAATTCATAAAAATCCCTGCAAGACGGGTAGCTGTTAGAAAACGTGTAAGCGACTTGTTATTGTTCACTTTTGCATTCGTTAAAATATTTGTTACTTTTGTTCACAGAGTGGGAAAAAAATAACACATAGCTATTTGATATTCATTAGTTATCTCGCTCTAACCAATGGCAAATATCGCATGCTGCCTTGTTCTAACAGAATACACACATTTGTTAGCAAATCTCTTCACAGTATGTTACGGGTAACAATTATTTTGTTAGCGCATAGCTTACCTATGTGTTATGGATAACAAAAAGTATTTGTTACCCGAATATCTGTTAGTGTTATCATTTTCGTTATCAGTTTGTTATCTATAACATAAAAACATATTAGCAAGAACAAGCAGTAACAAGATTATCTGTTACCCATTTGTTATTTCTATCAAATTTAATTTAAAAAAAAAATGCAGTTTTTTTTATTATTTCGTTTTATTAAATAATAAACATTTACTTAAACATAAGATTAAGGTTATTTCAGTATAAAAATTAAAATTATAATAATTAATATTTTTAAAAGTGATATTAAGAACATCAACTTAAAACTAATACGTACAACTTAGAACTAATGTTCAACTTAAAACTAATATTTACAACTTAAAGCTAATAGATATGTATATGTAATTAATAATAAGAAAACTTATACTAATTTATTACGATTGTGGCTTAAGGTCACAAATCTCCAGAGCTCCCCACAGATAGTGTTTTTGTCCTTGTCAGGAAATATTTCTAAAATTAAAAGATATCAGTTAAGGAATTCAAATATATATTAGTAAAAAGACCTACCAAAAACTAACCCTACGGACTTTAGCGTTAATAGGGATTCTTTCTCCTCGCGCCCCTCTAAATTGTAGTGGTATATTAGATCGTCAGAAAACATACTGTCGACACTACCTTTTGCGCCCTTTGATTTCAATATTAGCCGCATCTGTAAAAAAAAAAAAAAAAACAAATTACAGTAAATTAAAATACGATCGCATAATATTTAAAAACGAAATATTTACCATAGCATCCGTGATTTCCTTTTGTGAAAGATTGCCTTCCACGAAGCGCACGTGCGTTCCGGCAATGGTGACGGTACCACAATTTGTGATGATTCAATTCAATGCTTATCCTTTTCTCCAAGCTTTTTCGTTTTCACTATATAGAAGAAATTAATAATATATAGATATATATATGTATATAATAGAAATTAATTATAAAATATCAAATTGTCAAGAAATGACCTTACCTCTTTAAAATCCAAAATAAACTGCGCTTTTCGTTTTCTTCTTCTTGAAAAATTGGGTATTCGTCTTTCCTACTCTAGCAAGTTAACATTACAATATGTTTAGAATGTCGATAGTTTTTCTCTATCTTACTTACGTATCTCCCATTCAATTGAAAATTCCAGAAAATGTAACAGTGTTAGTGAACAGCTGAAAATGTTTCAATGTGTTTGTGCAATCTGTTACCTCCGTCTTGCAGGGATCTTTACGTGTGTTTTGCTTGACCCGTACGTTGAGCTATTAGCTTTCTTTGTATGAAAGGCTTGTCTTAACCTCCCTACAACACGGGTATCTGTTAGTAAACGAGTAACGACTTGTTTTTTGTTTGTATCTGTTAATTTTGTTCAGAGAGTAGGAAAATAGTAGCACATTTGTTATTCAATGACTTTCATTTGCTATCAAATCTCTTTATAGTCTGTTAAGGGTAACAAATACTTTTGTTAATGCATAGCCTACCCAGAGAAACTAAAAACATAGAGAAGGTGCAGGTTCGACAGCGAACATTTGATAGATTTTTATTAGGGAATTCGCCGGATTCGTTAACATTGTGAGTCTGATTTCGCCCCGCAATTTTAACATTTTTTACCATTCTCTCACATATTCTAACCGAGAATATGTATTCACGGCATATGATGACGTGGCATATATGTACATGTCGAAGCAGAAAATATGAAGAGACTCGCAACGAAGAATTTCGTTTTGCTTGTTTATATTTTGTTTCATTTTGACACCGAAAAATGTGTACAAAATACATGATGTTCTCTGTCTCACATACGCAAGAATATGCAGAGACATAAATATATGTATGCATGAATATGAATATGAAGACATATGTAAACATAAGCATGCATTGAATATGAATATGAAGGCATAAACATATGCATGCTGCTCCTTATGATCTCCCAACTTTGTTATATTTTCATGCTTCAATTTTTGCTTTGAACTTGGGAATCGCAATGTATGCAAATATGTACGCTTTTGCGTTTTGCCGTCGGCAATTGAATATTGACATGTAAACATAATTATGATATGATTATAATTTTGTATGAATGCATGCATAGTAATATTTACAGTCAATTTGGACTTGAATATTTAATAATTTTATCTGATTTTTACATAATATACTATACTAATAAACATTTTTGTATTATGTTTCTTAGTAATAGAAATTGCATTGCACAACAATATATAAATACATACATACATATATCGTCTATCATATTAATCTTATTATCTACTCATATGAATATATGTATCTATACGCATGTGCGCATTCAGAAAATCAAATCATGATCTTATCACTTATCAATATATTACATGTGCGCGCATTGATCTGCATGTTCATACATTCATATACACTTATATGTACATATATTTGTATACACTTCCGAACAAATTATGCACAAGCATACAAACATATGCGTATACATGTGAATATGTCACCAGCAAAAAATGGAAGCATTGTTCTACAAAAACAACACTTGTCCAAAGAGCAAAAGCATCACAAGTCAATATGGCAGCCGAATTGACGAAGCCCAAATGTAGTAAATTTTACAACAAAAAAGATTTCATTCATAAACGCAGGCGCATATGCCACAAGCACCTCGCTTCATTCATATAAACAGACGCCGTAACATCTCCCCGAGCATGCATTTGCCTACAAGCGTCTTTTCGCGACGATGGCAAAATCTAAAAATCACAAATTGAACAACTTTCTGATGCTTCTTTACAGAAAGAAGCGAGAAATGTGGCAATATAGCTCTTGTCGATTTACAATATTTGTCAATTCTAAAATAAGTATTTTTCCGTGGCTCGCAAAAATCTGCGTCGATATGTATGCAAGCTCATACATATGCATACATATTTACGCGAGTTTTTAGGCGAAGCTGTTCCAGCAGCAAGGAAAGCGGTAACAATCGGCGGCCATTCGTTTATTTGTTTCATGCATAACCAAACCATAATTAGGACAACGTAATATAAGTGTCAATGGTGGTGTTGGCGTTAAACGCCTAAGAAGTTACGATGAACACGTAGGTTCAAATCTCGTCAGAATTTATTTTTAATTTTTGCCTTTTATTTTATGGCAGAAGCTAAAAATCATAAATTGAACATCTTCTGGTGTTCTGGTGTCTAAGAAAGAAGTGAGAAAAGCGGCAACATAGGAGTTGTCGATTTATAATAGTTGTCTAAAATATTTTTCCGTGACAAAAATCTTCGTCGATATGTCTTCATGCTCATACGTATACATACATACATACTTACGCACGTTGAAAGGCGAAGCTGCTACAGGGGCAAGGGAAGCGGTGACAATCGGCGGCCATTCGTTTATTTTTTCGGCACAGCTTGGATTTTTTGCCAATGTTGTGACAAAGGAGATGCGAAAAGATGCGTGCGGCACTTGTTATTATGAATGTATGTATGTACATAAGTATGTATGTGGCTCGCATTTGCTTTCGTAAACATACAAATGCGCCAAAGAAATAACATAAGTGTGTATGTATATGCAATAGAAATTCTATTGGTACAAATATGGAAATGATAACGAAATAATGCGAATATGCATATTTCATGAAGGTCATCAATTTTCTTTGAAGAAATGAAGATCATTTTGCACATCTTCACTTTGTCATAGTCGAAATAAATATTATTTTATTTAAAAAATAAAAATAAAGAGAAATAAAACTAAAATAATTTTTCCCAATTTTTCCCGATTTTATAAAAAAATTAAAATTTTTATAATTTTTCGGAAAAAAATGGTTCATTTGATACAAAATAATCACGCATATGTGACAATGGTTCATATAATACAATATATGCATACATATGTCACTCAGAGAATGCTTTTTTTACATTCTCTGTGTGCCTTTGTATATTTTCTATATTTTTCTACGAAGCAAATTCTCTTTATATATTTTCAGTCATTTACATATTTTTCTGACACTCCACGTGCTCAATTATGCTAAATAGCAGCGAGCACGGCGAATTCCCTAATAAAAATCTATCAGCTCTGTTAGCCGCGCAATCGAATCATCATACAGATTTCGATTTGCACCTTCTCTATGTTTTTAGTTTCTCTGGCCTACCTATGTGTTATGCATAACAACAAGTATTTGTAACCAAAATGTCTGTTAGTGTTATTATTTTGGTTAGCAGTTTGTTACCTTTAACATACGGTGAATCAATAAAGTTTACATACACTTAGTTCTATTGAATTACGACGCGTTTATTTGTATTAAAATTAATAAATTTTGTGGTTTTTTTATCCATTTCAAACTATGCATATTTAACATTAAATATGGCATATCAAAGTATTTTTCTTTTTTTACACAAATAAAAAAAAATTAATTTTAACATTTTAAGCGCCTAATTCATATCAAAAAAATTTACGTACAACAATGATTATTTATATAAATCAAAAGTAATTACAATAGTTTTAGCGGTTTCTGTCCTATATTCTTTTGCAATTATAGTCACTGGACGTCGACGTATGCTTCCCACTCGATTTCTGCTATTATTTCCAGATATTTTGACCCACTTATTCGATGATCCAGGTTTTTGGCCTTATTTTGATGACACTAGATGTTTTCGAGACTGATTGTTGGTTTTCATTGAGGGTGTTTTTTTACGTGGCGGGTCCCAAACCCAGCGCACAACCCTGAGTAGGGGCTATTTCGCCTTCTCACTTAGATCGCCTTCAAACGGATGTTCTTAGGCTACCCAGAGGATACTTGGTCAAAGACTGGAAGTCGTGAGCTGCTTGAGTCATATGTGAAAAAATCGTTTCTGGCCACTACCAAGTGAATGGCGATCAGAGAACTTTCCTCACTTGCGTGAACTTCTACACATGACTCCCTCCTCTGCTTTCTCCAGACTTAACAAGGAAGCAACACAAATGGGTCTGGCAGTGAACGTTTCGAATACGTTTTTTCAAAAAGTTCCAGATATTTTGATTAAGATTAATGTCTGATAATTGCGGAATTTATGTAGCTATTTTCATAACAACCCTTTTCGTACAATGTGTATTTTGTGTCGGCATCCTGTTGTAAATAGAAGCGCATTGTTGGTGCACTGTATAAACATATTAGCAGTAACAAGCATATCTGTTACCTCGATATGTTATTATATTTGTTACCCATTTGTTACTTCTAACAAATTAAATTTTTTTAAATTCAGTATTCTCATATAATTTTGTTTTATTTAATTGTAAAATCGTATTTATTAAAACTAAGTGTTAAAATTAATTAATACCATATATGTATACATAGCGTATGTAGAATAATCAATTTTATAAATACGGGTTGTTAATAAAGACTTCCAAAGTTATTAATAGAAAACTGTCCTGTAATTTTAACGTTAATATACATATTTTTACAATTTGTATGAACAGAACACAAAAATGTTAGTATAACTTTAACAATAAAAATATTACAGTTTTTTCTAAAACTTTTGGTCTTTGCTACTACTGTGGGTTCTTTGAAAGGTTTTGTAGTACTCTTTTTTTAATTTTCTGGTTTCATATACACAAACAATCGCTATCCTTTGCCATCTCAGCCAAAATAACGCCGCCGATAAAGACCACTTTTTTCCGTTGTAGCGGATCTTCAAGGTGAATTTTTAACTTCTGCAAATAAGAATAATTAGTTTTTTTTCTCTGCTACATTTTTTCATTTGCAATAACTTACCACAAATTTATCCACACGCGCATGAGATGCTGGAAAAGTTACGGGCATATATCGATATCGATTATCCTTCAACGATTATTAAATGTAGTTGGAAGAGCTCCTCAAAACCTTTATCACACAACTATCCGGTAACTGTAGTAAAGGAAAAAATATTTGGGGGTTTCACATAGCCTCATCAAGTTATAAGTTATAACGATCTTAAAACATAGCGTTCAGAGTTGTATTTGCGTAAACTTATTTTAGTATGCAATCCAAAAACAAATTTTTTACACTAGCATACAAATTTATGATTTTATGATTTTACGATGCTTTATGAAACATTGTGAGTACGCCTATTATATTAGCAAAATTCGTTAGTTGAAAATTATTGGTAAAAAGGACAGTTGTTTCCAATGCTACTCACTGTTCCATCTCGATGTCATAGGTGATATTGCAAAGTTTCTCTTTCATGCACAGTTTCAAAGACAGCAGTTTGATTATGTTATTAAGCTTTTTTATCTAACTTTATTATAATATTATACTAATGCATGTACTAAGCGCCACTAACCTTAAACAGATATCTTGGTCAAGCAATGACCAGTCGTTTTTGTAAACTTACTTCAAACATTTTTTCTCGATTCTTCAATAGATTCGTTGGATGTTCTGTTAGCAGAATTTTTGTGTTCTTTGCCACGCCATTCTCCATTGAATACGAATCCTCTAATGCCGAGCGTATGGGGCTTCATCATCCGTTGATTTTAAAGTGAAACGTCTATGTTAGCGAATCGCTTTTAAAGTAAAAGATTGAAATGAAAACAAGATTGACGCTGTTTTAAGTATTTTAATAAATAATCTACAATATACTAAATTTCTATATCTTATATCTTATCAAATGTGAAAGTTTTCCATACAAGAACTTGATTCCGATCGTTCAGTTTATATGGCAGCTCAAATACCGTTTTGTCCGCTGAACGCCAATGATTTTGCATTGCTTCAATTCTACTGATATTGACATCTCTAAGTTCCGTGGCAAATTCGATAGATATATCGATCGTCTGCTCATTCGTTATATCCATAAGCATAGGTATTCCAGTAGTAGAAGTATTCGCGAGGTCCGCAGCAGCAGCTTTGCGACGTTCTCGTAGCCGTCTCGCTTGCTCGACGCCGGACATCGGAGTACCTATGCGTGGCCCATATCACCTCTTTGTAACGATAGCCGTAATTTATATTTCTGGTTGGCTCTTGCACGAGCTGAGGCCGACATACAAAATTCTTATATATGTATTTATTATCACTTTCTGGTTATTTTAAATATAAATACTGTCAAATTACACATATTTTTGTATAAATCAATTGGTTTAAATAAACTTGACAAACACGCGAAAGAATCACCGAGTTATATATTCGGGGTTACGAGTTACACTGAATAGTAACAAGCGTGAGCATCGGTTTCGCACAGTTAACGCAGTATGCCTCTCCCGACGCCCGGCTCGACCCCGACACGAACTCAATGTCATAACAGCGAGCTGACTATATAAGCGAGATATTCACACCACATTTTTGTTTCTAAAACTAATAGTTTTTTAATTATTAAGGTACGATGATATAACCCTTTTCGTTACGGTCCACTTTTTAAATCTGCTACCCGTATGTTTCGGGGCGATTTTAAAGAGGTTTCACGCCAAAAAATCGTAATTATAAAAGCTTAATTCTTGAAACGCCAAAATTAACCACAAAATTGCACATCCGATCTTCTGTTATTAATTCTTCTTCTTGAAAAATTGTGAATCACTCTCTTTTAATATATAAATATTTTGATAAGATTGAATTTCGATAGTGTTTCTATTGCAAATTACAGAAAATGTAACTCTGTTGGTGAGCAGCAGGAAATGTTTTAATATGTTTGCGCAATCTGTTACCTCCGTCTTGCAGGGACTGAACTGACTTATGTATGTGGGAAGAAGCTCAAATGCGAATGCAAGAAATTAATTTTTATCTATGTATATGCTGCAAAAATCTTCGACACCACTATCCTATTCACAAAGATAAAATATAGCAAGGATATTTTGTGTAGCCAAGTTGCATGCCAAATAAAATTTTCAAAACTGTTAGGTCAGCGACGACTTTTCATTAATGCGTGGCATAGTTTATCAAATGAAATTTGTTTCCATTATTTCGAATGTTTCTCTCTTGTTAACCCCATACATGATTGGAATTGATGGTAATAGATTTTCATTTTGTATTAACACAGTTTTTAAGGCTAATAGTGGAATTCTGTAACCAGTATCTAGTGACCATTTAAGACATTTTGAGGTAAAGTCTCAATTTGTGACTAGTTACTATTCACAACACAGTCTATAGCCTTCAGATATAAAAATTGTCTGAAATTTTCGACCTCATAGTTAGAGGGTCCCAAAATTAAAAAAAAAAATTGGTAGCAAATTTGGCCATACTGTTTAGAGATCATTGTAGATATTAAGCCATTCAAACACGAAAAAGTTAAACATAAATCAAATTCACATAAATTTCGTATATATTCTGAAATAAAGTCAACATACACAAATACATACATATATATTTTTTTCATTGGTAGATATGATTTTTGCCTGTAATATAGAAAATTTAATATTTGTTATCAACATATTTATTTTCATTCAAGTGTAAATACAGTCTATCAATGAAAAGTCGTCATTCCTCTGCATTATAGTTATCATTTAAAGTCGAATATACTTTAAGTAAATTGACGCAAGGTACTGGATCACTATCATAGTCATCAGTTTTAAAACTTTTACCAAGTAGTATTGAAAATATTTTTCCCCTAAATCTCACTGCTTTAGTCATGAACCGAGGATTATTGTTTCGACAAATGCATATCAGTCATGAGATGGGCGAAATCAGAGTTTGAAACCAAGTGCCTTTTCGTTGATTTTGATTTACAAACAAGGAAGTCTTTCTCTACTAAATATGTTTCACCAGCATCAGTGGACTCACTTTTTGTAGGCACTTCGGCTAAGAATTTTTTTTACGTTAAAATTACAGGACAGTTTTCTATTAATAACTTGGAAGTCTATATTAACAACCCGTATTTATAAAATTGATTATTCTACATACGCTATGTATACATATATGGTATTAATTAATTTTAACACTTAGTTTTAATAATACGATTTTATAATTAAATAAAACAAAATTATATGAGAATACTGAATTAAAAAAAATTAATTTGTTAGAAGTAACAAATGGGTAACAAATATAATAACATATCGAGGTAACAGATATGCTTGTTACTGTTAATATGTTTATACAGTGCACCAACAATGCGCTTCTATTTACAATAGGATACCGACCCAAAATACACATTGTATCTTGTACGAAAAGGGTTGTTATGAAAATAGCTCCATAAGTCCCGCAGTTATCAGACATTAATCTTAATCAAAATATCTGGAAATTTTTGAAAAAACATATTCGAAAACATCTTCTTCTTTTTCTTCTTCTTTACTGGCGTAGACATCGCTCACGCGATTATAGCCGAGTCAACAACAGCGCGCCAGTCGTTTCTTCTCTTCTCTACGTGGCGCCAATTGGATATTCCAAGCGAAGCCGGGTCCTTCTCCACTTGGTCCTTCCAACGGAGTGGAGGTCTTCCTCTTCCTCTGCTTTCCTCGGCGGGTTCTGCATCGAATACTTTCAGAACTGGAGCGTTTTCAACCATCCGGACAACATGACCTAGCCAGCGTAGCGTCTGGCTTTTAATTCGCTGAACTATGTTAATGTCGTAGTGTATATCATATAGGTAATCTTTCCATGGGATGCGATATTCGCCATTGTCAATTAACAAAGAACAATAAATCTTCCGCAGAACTTTTCATCAGATGTTGTTATCGTCCATATATCTGCACCATATAACGGGACGGGAATTAGGAGTGACTTATAAAGTTTTGCCTTTGTTCGTTGAGAGAGGATTTAATTCTCATTTGCCTACTCTAGTCCGAAGTATCACCTGGTGGCCAGTGTTATCCTGCGTTGGATTTCGAAAATGACATTGTTGTTGGTGTTAATACTGGTTCCAAGATAGACGCAATTATCTACGACTTCGAAATTATGACTGTCAACCGTAACGTGAGAGCCAAGTCGCGAGTGCGACGATTGTTTGTTTGATGACAAGAGGTATTTCATTTTGTCCTCGTCTGAGGCTAATTATATCAATATCATTGGCGTGTGGTAGCGAATTCGCCTTGTCTGAAACTTCCTTTGGTATCGAACGACTCAGAGAAATCCTTTTCGTTCCTAAGGAGCTTTTGGTAATGCTCAACGTCAGTTTACACAGCCGTATTAGTTTTGAGAAATACCAAATTCAAACATCGCGGCATACAGGCAGCTCCTTTTCGTGCTGTCAAAAGCAGCTTTAAAATCGACGAATAGGTGGTGTGTATCGATCATTTTTTCTCGGGTCTTTTCTAAGATTTGGCGCATGGTGAATATGCAGTCGGTTGTTTTCCAGGCTTAAAGCCATATGGGCTTTAATCTTTCGAACAATACGCCCGATAAAAGGTTATATACGATTTTGAGGAGGCTTTTCCCACGGTAATTGGCACAGATTGTAGGGTCCCCTTTTTGTGTATTGGGAAGAGCACACTAATTGTTGGGCACGCTTTCATTAGTTCTTCATCAATGTATTTGAATAGCTCGGCCGGCAAATCGCCCCGCTTTGTTTTTCTTTATACGTGGAATTGGTTTCGCCTTCTCCTGGCGTTATATTTTCACTGCTTTTCAGCAAGCTGGAGAAGTGTTCCTCCACAATTTTAGTATACTATAGGCACTAGATCACCTCTATGGCGTCCAAGGGGTATGCTCCGGTCTTGAAACCTTCTAATCGACGCCGCAATTTTTTCGTAGAATTTCCAACAACACTCCTATCGGCCAGCTTGTTAAGCTCTTTATACTCACACATTTCTCTTTCTTTTTCTACCTGCAAATGCGTCTCGCTTCCCTCTTCAACTTTCGGTATCTCTCCCATCCCACATTTTCCGAAAACCAATGGTTTCGTAAGTAAATCTCCTCGGCACCAAGAATACCAAGGATTATTTTTGTACAGATAAATCTATCTAAATCTAGTAGATTAGTGAGATAATGTACTCAACAGCCTAGAACTCATGATTAAAATTAAAAATTCTGAAAAGTCTGGTGCTGGTGGAGAGTACATACATAAATAAGCCAACGCTTTGATACTTTCACCCCCTAGACTTCCTTCGAGAACACGAAGTGACAACAACAAGAATAAGTACGCTGGAAGACCCCAAAACGTTGCTTTCGTTTTTTTGCTTCTCAAACCGAAATTACAATCAGCGCTAAAATGATGTCTGAACAACGTGTCGCACAAGTGTATAGTGAACTTACTTGCGACACGGTATGCATACAAGTCTGCACTTGTATATCCCGCTTAAGTGTCGATCGGTAAATGGTATTCGGTTGGCAACACCAAAGAACTCCGCCTGAAAATAATTGAAGTTCGTAATATTTTGGGTCATTGTAGAAACCTACAAGTAACAAATCCTATCATTTTCACCCATATATTCACATGCAAACGCTTATAGAATGTCAGAAATTACGTTATGAATGCCATAGAATGAGGGACACAATGAGACACAAGGCCAAAGACCAGGCACTTCAACGGCCAAATGCCTTAGAAAAGGCTAAGAGTGTGTTGCCATGTTATGCTATACAATTTAATACTTTAAATACGTTTTTGTTAAATTTTCAAATTTATTTCGATTTTAAAATTCATAAATATGTAATTTACCCAGTTTTGTTCAAAATTTTATTTATTGTATTAAAATATTGGTAAATCTTTCCTATTTTATTGAAAATATTTGAAGAATATATCTATTTTTGTTTAACTTGTTGGAAGTAGTTCTGTTTAGTATAGCATATATTATAGGGGTGAAAATAGGTATCATTTGGGAACCGAACACTCAAAATCTATCGGTAACGCGCCTATATTGCGACCTATTGATTATTTTTCGATCCTTTTTTTCAGTTGATCTCAGCTGTTGACGACTGGGTGGAGTTGAAAACCGTAATAAGGGTTTATGTTAAACCTTTCGAGTATTGGTGTTTCTTCTTTAATAAAACTGCTTAAATAATTATCAATAGATATAAATTTTGTTGTTAAGGTAAAATAGGGTTAGAAGGGACGTAGAATTTGGGATTTGCCTAACGAGGTAAGCTGTCTCGGACCGGCTCTACATTGCTTCATTGCTGAAAGAATAACAGTTAAGCGGTGAGTTTTACTTAACTCTTATGCAATAACGGTTGAACAATAAGTTATTTGTTTTGGGTACTGGCGAATATCCGCGAAGCCTGGAGTTAAAAAGTCGTTGGTTTGCATTATAAAAACAAAATTTTATTTTAAATCGAGAAATACGTCTAAAAAACTCATAGCACGAAACCAGTACGTAAGCCCTTAACGTATTAATTTCAATGTCAAAGAAGTTAACTAAATAAAAAAATGGTTCTGAATACGCTTTCTTAAAGATTGTGGAGAAAAACTATATACAAAGAAGCTACAAAACGTAAAAAAAGTAATAACTTTTCCCACAAAGTAATTTCCATTGCAAATTACAGCGGTATTTATTGGAAATTCCTTTCTGAAAAAAAAAAAATTAATTCCTCTAAAGAATCATCTGGACCAGAAAAAAACACTAGCGAAATGTTAAAAGTTTTAGTGTCCGCCAATGCTTCGGGAAATAAGAAAATGCAACTTTTTTGGGGAATTTTTGTTTTTTTTATTAATACATTGCAACTAGTTCAGACAAAAGAAAAATCAACAAGCAACTTGAATAAGATTTAAGCGTCAGTTATTACAAAATTACAAAACTACTCTTGTAAGTTAACATGACGACTTCCTCGTTACAATGCTGTAGCAATCTTGCACTATGTGCTGTTACAATTTTTAATATGTTTGTGTTAGCTGAGTTAACGCCTAAATCACGTTCTATATCAGCGTATCTACAATACCAAGGCGCTTTTACAATTTGTCTTAGTACTTTGTTTTGAAATTGTTGGATGACTTTCTTATTATTTGCGTTAGACATCCTTAGAGTTGGGCACCGTAGCTCTATGTCGCTCGGAGTATTTGTCTGTAGATAAGTAACTTATTTTCGATGGATGACATTGTTAATATTTTTAAATCGTATGTCTTGCT
Source organism: Bactrocera correcta (assembly GCA_027475135.1). Classification (NCBI taxonomy): domain Eukaryota; kingdom Metazoa; phylum Arthropoda; class Insecta; order Diptera; family Tephritidae; genus Bactrocera; species Bactrocera correcta. The sequence goes on from CM050326.1 coordinate 24,706,769, forward strand.
CTCTCCATTTTTTTGCATGAACTTTTGTTAATAGAATAGAATACTCTTCTCCTTGCCTAAGGCGGAAGTAGCGACCGATTTTATGAAATCATAATGCTGTTTCGGTAATTCAATTTCAATTTCGAAAGTAGTTCTTTGTGACAAACTTTAGAAAGCTTTTGCAACATCCAAAAACACGTTGGGACAGACTTTTTTTTCCTCAATGGCTTTTTCAATAATTTGTGCAATTCTTTGGATTTGATCAATGCTAGAATGATTATCTCCAAACCGAAACTGATGACTGAAATTATGGTTATAGGTTCTATGATTTGACATTGAGATATTTGATGATCCTTGTTTTCTCAAAAAGCTTCGATGTTATCGATAGAAGTTATATGATTTTCTCATTTTGCTGCGGTGCTTGTTGTTTTCTTCACTGAAACGAAGATTAACGTGTGCTTCATATGGGTGAAAAATTTTGGCTATTATACTATATTACTTTTTGTAAAATGTAAAATTTTAGATGCAGGATGGAGTCATGTGTAGAAGTTCACACAAGCGATGAAAGTTCTCTGATCGCCATTCACTTGGGAGTGACCATAAACGATTCTTTTACATATGGCTCAAGCAGCTCACGACTTCTGGTCTTTGACCAAGTATCTTCTGGGTAGCCTAAGAACATCCGTTTGAAGGCGAGCTAAAGTAAGAAGGCGAAACATCCCCTCAGCAGGGTTGTGCGCTGGGTTTGGGATCCGCCACGTGAAAAACGTACCCAATGAAAAGAAACAACAAGCCTCGGATGAGTGACCCCCCTTTTGATGACGACAATGGCAAGCGAATTAAGGACAATGATTTGAGGGTATGCACCTGAAATGTCCGGTCCCTTAATTGGGAAGTTGCCGCTGCCCAACTGGTTGATGTCCTCGTTAGAGTGAAGGCTGACATCAACGCCGTCCAAGAAATTTGATGGACGGGACAAGCACTTAGGCGAGTAGGAGCGCAAATTTGGTGTGAGATTAGTGGTGGGAGAAAGACCCCGTCGTCGAGTACTGTCATTCACACCGGTGGATGAACGTCTAGCCACAATCCGCATTAAAAGGGAAGATTTTCAACATATCGCTGATTGCACCACACCCCGACGGAAGAGAAGGACTTTGTGACCAAAGATGCCTTCCATGATATCAAAATATCGTGCTTGGCGATTTTAACGCCAGTGTGGGCAAAGAAGGTATCTTTGACAGTACAAAGCCTTCACGATGAAACATTCCCAAATTGGTTGAGGCTGATCGACTTCGCCGGGGCTCGAAATGTGGTTATCTGTAGTACAAGATTCCTGCCTAAGGAAATTCATAAAGCCACTTGGCTGACTCCGGATCGAAAAACCACCAACCAGATCGATCATATTGTGATAGACGGAAGACACGTCTCCAGTGTTTTAGATTTTCGTGCTCTCCGAGGTCCTAACATCGACTCGGACCACTATCTATTTTGTTGCATCCAAGATTTACACCCGCCTCTGTGCACCAAAAAATGTACGCCAACAAACACAAGGAAGGTTCGACGTCGAGAAGCTGCAATCACAACAGATAGCCGAACGATTTTCTACACGACTTGCATTCCTGCTCTCTAAGAGCACTCGTCAACAATTCGGTATAAGGAAACTGTGGGAAGACATTTAAAACTTCTTACGTATAGCTGCAACCGAAACATTGGTTTTCGAAAAATTCAAAAGAACCGCTGGTACGACAAGGAGTACTATGTTGCAGGGGAGGGAAATCAAACTGCCTACCTCGCAAAGTAACAATCGACCCCAACACTTGCGGGATGGGATAGATACCGAGAGTTGAAGAAGGAAGCGAGAGCTTGATAAGCCGATAGCGGTAATGCTAGAAAATTCTACGAAAGAATGCGGCGGCTTACAGAAGGTTTCACCCCCAAAGGTGATCTAGTGACCGATGCCCAGAGCATACTAAAATTATGGAGGGAACACTTCTCCAGCCTGCTGAATGGCAGTGAACGTACAACGCCAGGAGAAAGCGAACCCTATTCTCCAATCGATGTCCATGGAGCAGACGTTCCATCGCCCGACCATGAAGAAGTTCGAATAGTAATTACCCGTCTGAAGAACAACGAAGGAGGAGGAGCCGATTAATTGCCGGCCGTGCTATTCAAACATGGCGGCGAAGAACTGATAAAGAGCATGCATCAGCTTCTTTGCTATGCCCAATCCAAAAAAAGGGAAACCCCACAATCTGCGCCAACTACCGTGGAATAAGGCTCCTCAACATCGCGTATATGGTTCTATCGAGTGTGTTGTGTGAAAGACTAAAGCCCACTGTCAACAAACTGATTGGACCTTATTAGTGTGGCCTTAGACCTTGTAAATCAACAACCGACCAGATTTTCAGCATGCAACAAATTTTGGAAAAGACGCGTGAAAGAAGAATCGATACACACTTCCTGCTTTCGACAGCACGAAAAGGAGCTGCCTTTATGCTGCAATGTCTGAATTTATTAACACCGCAAAACGAATATTGTTGTGTAAAACTGACTTGGAGCAACACCGAAAGTTCCGTCAGGATCGCGAAAGCCCTCTCTGAGCCGTTCGATACCAAACGAGGTTTCAGACAAGGCGATTCCCTATCGTGCCACTTCCTCAACCTGCTGCTGGAGAAAATAATTCGAGCGGTAGAACTTAATCGAGTAGGTGCAATCTTTTATAAGAGTTAGCTGATAGCGTTTGCCCATGATAGTTAAATCATCGGTCTCAATACCCGCGCCGTTAGTTCTGCTTTCTCCAGACTGGACAAGGGAGCAAAGCAAATGGGTCTGGCATTGAACGAGGGCAAGACGAAATATCTCCTGACATTGACATAGTTCTGCGAATTAAAAAACAGTGGCTAGGTCATATTGTCCGAAATGACGAAAACTCTCCAGCTCTGAAAGTATTCGACGCAGTACGCCCCGAGGGAAGCAGAGGTAGAGGAAGACCTCCACTCCGTTGGAAGGACCAAGTGGAAAGGGACCTGGTTTCGCTTGGAATATCCTATTGGTTTCCACGTAGCGAAAAGAAGAAACGACTGGGGCGCTGTTTTTAACTCGGCTATAATCGGGTAGACATCCACTCCGTTGGAAGGACCAAGTGAAGAGGGACCTGGCTTCGCTTGGAATATCCAATTGGCGCCACGTAGCGAAAAGAAGTCGTTTTTAACTCGGCTATAATCGGGTAAACGTTGTCTACGCCAATAAAGAAGAAGAAAATTCACTATTCATTATTTCATTTTTGATTATAGATTTGACTGATCGACAAATAGTTTCGGGATATTTTCTTGACAATGAAAAACCCCATCAAGTCTGAAATCGTTTGGTTATCTGTTGGCCAATGTGGTGGTAAGCTCGATGTTAAATCGTATACGGACGTAATCGATTGGATTATTTGTATGGAAAGTTTCATAGTTTTAATTTTAAAAAAGGTTTTTGACATAAAATGTGTCTCCGATATCGTACACACCTCAACATTTTCCGAGCTCAATACAATTTCGATATCATTCTTTTGATTGATAAATTCATTTGACTTCCATAGGTATTAAAGATATATATTTATTGTAAGGAGGTGTTGAGTTCGCCTTGTTTGTTAAGTTCTGTAAGGTCGGTGATAAGACACTATTGGATATTTTATTATTATTTGTTCTTAAAACATGAGCAAAGTAGATTTGTTTGATGTTTTAGCTATAATTTTAGGATCTTCTTGTTGATAAGGTTCATTGTTTTTTGTGGCCAATTGTGTTAGTTCGTAATTTTTGTAAATCTTTAGCAACAAGGCATCCCCGATAGTGGACTGGATGCACTTCGCCACAGTAACAGTATGTTATTTATGCTGCGGTTTATCTGGTTTTGAACATTTAGATGTCTTATGCTTACCGGCGCACTTAACGCATCTTGGTTGTTTGCTACAATACTTTTGTGTGTGATCAAATGACTGGCAATATTTGCATTGTGTTATCATCTTGGGCAGTTTTACCGGTTCAACAAAAACAACTGAATTTAATATGGTTTTGGTTTCGTAAATCCTTTTTATGTTATCCATTGGATCGTACGTTACCAAAAACATGTCGAGGGGAGTTTTAGTTTTCCATTGAAGTCGATTAACAGCACTTAGGGCATTTAATCTTTGCTTTTTTAAGTCATTAGCGATAGATTTCGGATCATAGGAATATTTTTTTGGCTTATTCTCAAAGCTATATCGGGGATAAAGAGATGCCCAACTCTCTTGTCATTGGAAATGAGAGAACCGTTCACCTACCCAACTTTGACGGTTGACTGGTTGTGGGGGGTTTTTACTTTTCACTAATTTCGAATAACAGGAATGGCCAGATTGAAATGCTACCAAAAATATTGTGAACGGAGAGATTTTTTGCCGCCGTTCAAAATCGCTAATGAAAATGTAAAACAACGAAAATTAGAAAAAAAGCGAAATTTAAATGTATTTTAATTTAAACGTTTTGTAATGTGATGTATATTAGTATTAATTTTTTTTTAGTATTTTGTCTGATTTGGCTACAATGGAATATTATGTAAAATCATTATGAAGCGCTCTAACACTGAAATAAGTTGGGCATCCCTTTATCCCTGACTATACCAATATATACTCGAAATATGTATATATAAAGTATAATTTTTTTGTTTGCTTCCGATTCTGATGGAGGTAGTGTATGTAGTTTTAATGTGCCTTTATCTGCTTTTTCCGGAAGAATATTCCGTTTTTCATTTTTTAACTGGTATTTTTTAAATCGATTCAGTTTGTGTTTCAGTAGATAATTTTTCTTCGTTCGATGAGAAATCAACCTTATTTTCCGAATTAGGAATATTATTTACATCAATGTACTTAACCCTAGCAGACGGGTAATAGTCGAGTAAGTGGTAATCGATGGGTTATCAGTAGTTAATGCCTTCGTTATACGTTACGTTATTTTGGCTTGTGAAAAAGTAACCATTTCACATCTTTGACTACACGTAAGTGTGATTAACTTACTCGTTCTCTCTGATTGATTTTGCGCATCTGCTTGATTAGCCATCTTTTACTGAAAATAGTTTTGTTTGGTTATTGTTATGGTCACCCATGTGTTGCAGAACACTGGTCGATAGGTTATTTCTTTGGATATTCATTGGTGACCACTGCTCATCGTATCAGTCAACCACTTTTCTTATAATTGAAACAATTCAAATTTTTATTTTATTTCTTTTTATTTAATTATTACTTGAAGTTTACATGTTATACATAACATTTATATTTTCCTTTCAATTTTCACAAATTTTCAGTAATTATTTAGGGTGAACTTTTAAATATTAACATTTATATAGGATATACATATAAGTACATATTTCAAACTAAATTTTCTTTCCCAATCAATTTTTTTGCAACATTTATGTATGGTATATTTACTATATTAATATTAGTTTTTTGGTAAAAAGTTTATATATGGTTTATATCATTATACTTCTTACAATTCACAATACTAAATACATCAATTTACTAATTCTTAATATTCACACAATTTGTACATATGTAAGCTAAATGAAGGCATTATTACGATTCTTTCGGCGCCGCGGATGAATAGAGGAACATCTCCGGCGACTGAAGCATTTTTTCGTAGTTTTCCTTTCTGCGTTGGCGGCCTTCGGTCGTGCTTTAAAAAAATAACCCTGGTCGAGCCAATACCCAGGGTGACTGAGGTACTTTTGCGTTGTACTCCTTTCTGTGTTGGCGGTCTTCATCCGCGCTTTAAAAAAAATAACCCTGGTCGAGCCAATACCCAGGATGACTGAAATACTACTCTTTCTGTGTTGTCATCGTTTTCACATTCGACTTGCTCATGCGAGCTTTTTTCGGGCGAGGGGCGCGCAGAGACAACCATTGTGAGCTTTTGTGTTTGGTTTCCGGGGCTAAGAGCACTATCACCATACACTGTTAGAATTTTAGCGTACGTTTCCGAAGCTGTTTCGCCCAATTGCGACGCGTTGCTCTTGATTTCGTTTTTTCCATTTTCGTGACGAGCACTACAAACACACGTCTACTCAACTTGACGCAGTAGGCGAACTAACCAAGCTAGAGCGATGGTTCATATATCAACGGAGAGGGGAGGGATGCCGGAAAAGGAAAAAGGAAAAATTTGAAGGTCACAGGTTTACCACAAGCGCAATAAAATCAGTCCCATTACTTAATTGTCAAACCTCGTACTCCTTTAAAAATCTAAGTACTTTATTACGTAATGTTACAGGGTACGTTCCAAAGTAAACAGGCCCTTTAAAAAAACCAAAACAAATGGTTTTTTTTGGCAAAATCAAATTAGATTCAGAGCAATTTTTGGTCTCAGTCGATTTGTGCGGAACAAACCGTGCACACACCTTTCGTAAGCCCAAATGTTCGGTCAAAATGCGATAAATCGATGTTTTGGAGATGTTCAATTCCATTTCTATGAATTTCAATGATTGTAAATTATTCATATGCATGGGAAGATTGTTTATACTCATTTTAATTTGACACATAATTTATAGACGCTTTGTTTTTATTAGATCTAAGATTGCTAAATGAAGAAAGAGGTATTAAAGCGAAAAAGAGAAATTTCAGCGAATTGCTCATATTTGCTTATTATCATATGCCAGCGCTCCATTTTCTCATAATTGTTGGCACATACATATGTATATAATGCTCACTACGAGTGCAAAAGGTAACTTTTAAAATTAAAATCTACAAAAAGTGTAAATTGTGAATTTTTTTAAATGTTTCTAGTTTCATTAAATGAATTTAAAGTGAAAAATGTGCAAACTTAGTGTTTGCGGTACCTATATTTAATAAGGAGGACTTCCTCTTTTCAACGCTTTGTTCAGATCGCGGCGCCAAAGAAATCGGAATAGTGCCGTTGTTGGACCGACCAGAGTTATCTATTCTTGAAGCGCGGCTGAAAGCCTCCAGTGCAGAATGAAGTTCGACATAAAAGAACTCTGAACCCCCCGGTGTTGGACCGACCAGGGTCATTTTTTTTTTGAAGCGCGATCGAAGGCCCCCATTGCAAAAAACAAATTATATAACTTATCTCTATCTATATTTATTAAATTACGAGGTGTGTTCAAAAAGTATCGCGAATTTTGTGTTTCTTCAAAAATTATTTATTTATTTATGAATATCTATTTTGTCCCCTTCAAATTAATCGCCATGAGATATTATACACTTGTGCCAACGGTTTTTCCAATCTTTGAAGCACTTCAAAAAATCATTTTTTTTTTATCTTCTTCAGCTCCTATTCCGATGCCGTCTTTATCTCGTCAAGAGAAGTGTAACGTTGTCCTTTCATAGGCCTCTTCAGTTTACGGAACAAGAAAAAGTCACAGGGGGCCAGATCTGGGGAATACGGTGGCTGCGGCATCATTAGTGAGTTGTTATTGGCCAAAAAGTCGCGCACAAGCAACGATGTGTATGAGCAGGGGCGTTATCGTGGTGCAAAAGCCAATTTTTGTTCTTCCACAAATCCGGGCGTTTCTGAGGGATTGCTTCGCGCAAATTGCGCATAACTTGCAGGTAATATTCCTTATTGACCGTTCTTCCCTGTGGCAAGAACTCATAATGCACCACGCCCCTGCAATCGAAGAAAACTGTCAGTTACGTTTCGCGATACCTCGTATATATGATATATAAACGGAAAATTTTTCGAATAGTTTTTCACAACACAATATGCGGCAACATAGGTATTTGTTATGAATGTAAACAAACCTACTGTGAATATTAATTTTTTATACGAAATTGTTGAATTTAGGTAGATATACGTGTATACATTTTTTAATCCTGAAGACCTCTTCTTGCGCTCATATCTACTGACCATGGCGTCAAAAGAATCGTAATCGTGCCTAAGTTATAACAATAAAAAATTTAAACTAATTAATTTAAAACAATTGGTAAATTTAATATATTAAATTTAAATATTAAATTAAATATAATAATAATAGTGATTGGGTCCGACTTGAGATTTTTCTTCCGATATTTGGAAATATCTGAAATGAATAGGAAGAATTAAATTATTATTTTTTTGTATTTGTTAAGGTATCTACTTTAAATTTTAAAAATAAATACTATATACTATTTAAGTTTGTACACTACAGCCGGCACTCACACAAGTAAAATATGCAAATTTCTCCACCAACTTGATCACTTGTATACCCTGCCAACCACGGCTACCCTCTTTTGTTAAATATTTCAATACAACCACAACATTTTTTCTCAATGCACTAACACTTTTCGGATTATGTTTTGTTTACTTAAATGCGATGAAAAAAAGTTTCTTTCATTTCTTGATTTATTTGAATGAGTGCGAAGGAGAAAACATAATTGTCAATAGTGCCAAAAGAATATCCCAAAAAGGGTAATAAAAAAACGATTGAAAGACGCATGTCATTCGTGATCGAACCATCGTAAAGGAGGCTCGTACAACAAGAAGGTAAGTAAGTAAAGTTTATGTGATTTTTTTTAATAATTTGCAAATAATTACTTCATTTGTTTTTATATCATTGGAAATCCGAATGAATTGGAAAAGGCAACAGCAGTAATATCATCAGAAGCAGCAAATATCAATTGTTAAGTAAGTATGTGAAAAAAGTGTGTCTTTGAAATTGGACTGCGCAATGTAATACGCAAAAATGAATACATACATATGTACATATGTATTTTATGCGTTGAGGGCGCCCTGCACAATCCATTATAATATGTGAAAACAAATGTTTGTTCTATATTTTAAATGATCACAAATTTCTATTTGTATTTAATGTATTTTATTTTTTTTAGATAATATTAATCTTTTCTTTCAGATATTATTATCATTTTACATTTATCACAATTAATATTTCTTTTTCTTTTAGATATTACAAATTCAATGTAATTGTTATTTATTTTCAAGTTTTATTAACCTTTATTTTATTTCAGGTATTTGTCTTTTATAATCTTTTTTCATTAGCGTTAGCGTTAATATATTTAATTACAATAAATTACAATTTTATGTAAATATGTATTAAAAATAATAAAATTAATAATTTAAAAATTAAAAAGTTTCTTTGAAATTTTAAGCATCAGCCGTCGATTCGGGATATTAGAGCAGGACAGATATATTTTTTATATAACACTGCTGAATGAGCGCAAAAAAGATGTACCTGTGTCTAAAAAACAAGGTGACATTTGAATTCAAATTGCGCGCGTCGAAGGATTTGGAGAATTATTTTTTTTTAGGTTGGTAGTACTGTCAGTCACATTTATGTCAAACTTCATGTCAAAATATTCATTAGTGTTTGAGATACGTGTCGTTTTGTGAGCTGCTAAAAAGTAAGTTTTTTGCGATGTCGAAATTTGTTGAGCAAAGAATTTGCATATAATTTTGTTTTCGGAATCAATTTTCTGCTGCGGATGCGTTGAGGATGGTGAAGAAAGCCTTTGGTGATGAAGCTATGTCTAAAAAAATGTTTACAAGTGGTATAGTGAGTTCCAATTCGGTCATGAACGTGTCGAAGAGCGTACAGGGCGACCATTTCATTGAAATGATTTGAAACTGATCCACGCTAAATCTCTCCGTGCAACTCTGATTTTGCGCAATCTACTTGTCAGCACTGGAAATCTTTTACTTTATCAGAACTGATGTAGACGCTACAAAGGAACAAATGTAAACAAACCAATTTTTTTAAGCAATGAATCTAATTTTACCTGAAAATCGACTTAACAAACGAAAAAATGCATCCATTATTTCTATTATATGGAAAATATAAAAAGAAGACGGCTTTAATTTTAAAATACTATAAGACAATCTTTTCTTTTAATAAATCTTAAGCGATGTGACTTCATGAATCACAATAACAGCTGTTCTTTGATCTTTCTAACGGCAGTGAGAACAATTTGGATTATGAAATGTTTAAATGTAATCTAATCTTTTAAATTTTCGGTCTGAACATAGTATAAGCCGATCTTATGCTTAACTCAAGCTTATATAGAAAAACAGTATGGAAGCGAATTGGCGAAAATCATAATGTTGTTGTTGCGTACGGGACAATGGTCTGACCAAAGAGCAGTATAATCGTATGATGTGCAAAGCTAAAACGCATCATCTGATAATCGTGCTTCTAGTTGTTTTTGTATACTCCACAATGGTCTGACTCAAACAACGTAGAAATGCCGAAACGAAAATGAGTCACCTGATCATGGTGATGCCAGATAGGGCAGTGGGTACCTGGATAATGGTGATGCCAAATTGCACAGTATAAATCATTTAAATTAAGTAAACTTATTATTAATCGTTAACAATAATAAAATGAAAATTTTCCACTTTATTGTAAATTTCATCAATATATTCGTCAAGTTTTGTCTTATCACCTTCAGGCATTGGTAAATCGCTCACTTTTTACAGCCATTCCACGAACGGACTCATCACAATGCCCTGACTATTTGTGCCGTTCATACCTATTAATGTCCTATAAGCCTCCGCTTTGGTGAACAACATAAACGTATCAACTAACAATCATTCGAATGCCCATGTTTTGGTTATCACTATTCTCGGAACTAAAACAATAAGAACTCTTTTCAACATCAGATACATAATAGTCCAGTCATTTAAGCTTAAATTAGGTAAGAATCTCGGAATTCGATATACCCATTTATAGTATGTCTCTAGGGTATACCAACCCTAAGGTTTCTTATTCATTCATTTTTATTCGTTTGATCAATGTGTAATTATGGCAACACTTAATAGTTGTCAACACAGAATACTTTTGTTATTGTGCATGTAATGAAATGTGTATAAAATATAAAATGCTTATTTTAAGCAAATGTGTAAGTTAGGTTAGGTTGGATGGCTGATCAGAGATCGCACATGGACTGATAGTAGTAGTCCTTTGTGAAGCCATTGAAAATCGAACTCCCGTGTTCGGACTCAGATATCGGCAAACCGTTTAGTATCCAATACAAATTTGCAGAGGCGCTAATTTCTATGCCCGCCAGGTCGGCGGGTAGTCTGAAGCTATGTGCTCCCATGTGTCTAAGTCTTGATCTCCCAAAAGCAGGGCAGTCAAGAAGGAAGTGCTGGCTAGTTTCTACTGCATCTTTTTCTAAGCAGCTTCTGCATGCGGCGTCCGGTAAGATTCCCAGTCTTACCACATATAAGCCAATAGGGCAGTGGCCCGTCAATAGCCCCATCATTATTGAGAGGCTAATCTTACTGAGGGCAAAGAGATCACTAGATCTTCTGCGATCTATCTTGGGCCAAAAGGCCCTTGCGACCGCGCAGGTACCAATGCTGGACCATCGCCGACCGAGCAGCCGCGAGGCCCAGCTATCCAGTAGAAGAGAACAAGAGGATGCAGGAGCACCTACCCGTTCCCATTCTACCGACAGCGATTCTAGGGTGCCTTCTCTTGCTAGCTCATCAGCTTTGTAGTTACCTGCGATTCCGCTATGGCCGGGCACCCACACAAGTCTTATAATAAAAGCTCCCGCCGCCAGAGACAGTGACGCCAGACACTCTTCGACCAACCCTGAACGCACTGTGAAAGAGTTCATGGCTAGTATCGCCGCTCTGCTGTCTGAGTGAATGGTCACTTCTCTGAAGGTAGACACTCTTTTGAGCAGCATATCTGCTGCTACCTTGATGGCTGCAACTTCAGCCTGGAAAACACTACAATAGTCGGGAAGTCTGAAGCTGGATTTTATGGAGAGCTCTCGACAGTAGAGCCCTCCACCAACCTTCCCCCTAAGCTTCGACCCATCCGTAAAGAAGTTTACTGCCCCTCTCCTCCAACGACTTCTTCCCTGCCAAACCTCCCTCGTCGGTATATGTACAGAGAAGGAGCCACCGGAGTTCGATATGGCGACTCCATGATCCAGATGATCCGGTATGCAGTCAAAGCTTGTGAGGATATCCGAGTGTTCAGATACACCCTTTTTTAGGAACCCAGACTGCCTGAGCCTAATAGCCACCTTTGCGGTCATACACCTTCCGGCAATGTCCACCGGCGTTATGTTCAGGATTGCATTAAGTGCGATGGTTGGGGTGGACCTTAATGCACCGCACATGCTCGTTGAACGCTCTCAAGTTTCTTTGCAAGTGTGGTCTTCTGCAAAGCCCTCCACCACATGAAGACTCCATAGAACATTATGGGCTTGACTGTGGTGTCATAGAGCCAGAGTACCACCTTCGCCAATAGCTCCTGTACAGCAATATAAGGCAATCGATGCCTTGTTAGCTCTCTCCTCGATATTCGGCTTCCATGAAAGCTTCTTATCCAGGATGAGCCCTAAAACTTAACTGTATCCGCCGGTTGCAAGCGAATACTTCCCAATAGCGGTAACGGCGCCTCCGGGATCTTGTATCTTCTACTAAATAAAACCATTTCTGTTTTATTTGGATTGATGGCGAGTCCACTTTCGACCGCCCATTTTGTTACAACGCTGAGATATCCCTGCGTCAACTCATACACGGTGCTTAGAAACTTTCCTTTCACCATAATGGCTACATCGTCTGCATAGGCAATCACCTGACAACCAAGATCCTCTAGCTTCTTGAGAAGGTCATTAACTACTAGGATCTATAAAAGAGGAGAAAGAGCCCCCCTTGAGGGGTTCCCCTGCTCACACTCCGCCACGCTCTCGCTCTGACCCATTCTGTTTCAACCACTCTGTCGCACAGGAGACTGAAAATGAGGTGCTTGAGGTTCGATTCGACTATAAGACCGTCTAGTGCAGTTACGACTGTCTCTGGCAGGACATTGTTGAAAGCTCTCTCAATATTAAGGAAGGTCCCAACCGCGAAGTCCTTAGCCTCAATTGCTTCTCCAAGCCACGACACGATGGTGTGCAAAGCAGTGTCCTCTGAACTTCCTTTACGATACGCATGTTGCCCTCCTGATAGATAGTCCCTCGGAATGCGCCCTCTTAGATACCAGTCCAGCAGCCTCTCCAAGGTTTTCAGTAAAAACGAGGATAGACTGATGGGCCTGAAATCCTTGGCCGTGACATGGGAGCCCCTGTCAGCCTTCGGGATGAACGTAACCCTGACTCGTCTCCAGGCCCCCGGTATGTAACCTAATCTGATGCAGTTCGCATGGATCGGTGCCAACCAGCGACATGATACCTTAACAGCCTGCGGCAGCTGCGCTGGTATGATGCCGCCCGGTTCCGGGACTTGAAAGGTTTGAACGAATTGATCGCCCAGGTCAGGTGACGCTCATCCAGAAGGTCGACAAAGGCCGGGTGGTCAGCATGCAACGCTCCGAGAGACACCTCCGTAGAGGACGTATTATTAGGGAAGTGAGCATCAAGGAGCATCTGCAGTGTCTCTTCACTGCTCAGCGCCCACCTCCCATTTACATCCTTAAGGTACCCATGAGACACAGGGTTTTTCGCGTGAATTCGCCTGAATCTAGAGGACTCATGAAAGCCCTCCACTTTCTCGCAGAAGCTCTTCCACGAGATCCTCTTAGCCCTTCTTAGCTCGGACTTGTAAATCGAAAGTCCTGCTTTATACAGGACCCAATCATCGGGTAGCCCACTCCTACGAGCCTTGTTGAATAAGCGTCTACAGGACGCCCTAATTTCCGAGAGCTCCAAAGTCCACCACTGGGGTTTTCCTCTGCCCTTCGGTGTTTTCAATGGACAGGAGCTCTCCAGTGCAGTGTTGCACTCCGAGCTGAAGGCTTCGACCCACCCATCCACCACATCGGCGGTGGCCAGCGCGCCCAACTCCGGTGCGCGTTGGAGAGTTTGCCAAAGCCTTCTGCGGCAACCTTCCCAATCCGTGTCTCGGTGATTTCTGAAGGTTTTTCTGGGAGGATCTTCTCCGTCAAGACTAGACCCGATATATCTATGATCACAAAAGGAGTGGTCATCGAGAATCTTCCAGTTCGAGATCAGCGGGGCAATCTTGTAAGAGGCTAGGGTGAGGTCGAGAACCGCCTCCCCACCTGCGGTCACAAAAGTGGGAGAATTTCCCCTATTGCAGATGCAAAGCTTTTCACTAACAATAAAATCTAAAAGCGACTCACCTCTAGTGTTGGTATCCGAGCTCCCCCAGATCGAGTGTCGCCAGTTGGCGTTCGAGCCGATGATGACATCAGCACCATTCCGGGACGCTTCAGCCAAGGTCCTTCTTAGCAGTGCGGGAGGCGGCTCCACCTCATCGTCATGAGGCATGTATACTGCGACTAGCCAGCTATTCCCGGTGTCGCACTCTAGCTTTGCTGTAACTACGTCAGCGTTGCTAAAATTAGGTAAAAGAAATACCGTTACTTCATTTCTGACCAGCATACAGGCTCTATTTCTACCTGCATCCTTGGCCGCCAGCAGCTTATGGCTCTTCGTCCTTAGTCCCGATATTCCGCTGCCAGTTAGCCATGGTTCCTGGATCAGGACCACATCGGCTTCGTCTTGCTCCAGACGAAGCAGTAGATTGGCGGAGGCCGCCTTTGCGTGATGGAGGTTAATCTGGAGACCATTCTCTAGGAGCGCCAGTTCAGCGCTTAGGCCATGATCGCCCCTTACCTCCGCTGAAAACGGAGTCGCCGATCGATGAGCCGCCTCCAGTACTCGCCACGTCCGAGAGGTTTGGTTCGTTTTCCGTGGTCGCTTGACCATCGCTAACGCCTTCTCTCTTCTCCCCCGCATCTGCAGCTTGAGTGCCATCAGCCCTGGCATCCGTTGGGAGTACCTTCAGTACTACCGTTTCGAACCCATAGCTGATGGCTCCCTTGGTTTTACTGAGAGGACCGATGGACTCTGCGTTAAGCATTATCAGCGCCTGCCGATATGGTTCATCGGTTAGCTCCAGCCTTATAACCCTCCAGTCATGCGCGGAAAGTGAGGGGTTGCAGTATCTGAGGATTTCTCCTTCGTAGTGGACGGTTCGGCCGGCAACCAGACGCGAGCCCTAGGGCGAAACGGGAGATCCTCTTTGTCCACGGCCACCAGTCTGGCCCCCTTCCAAACCTCCCCCACTAGAGAGACTGCCTTCTTGTATAAGATGGCCGATCTTTCATCGGCGCATCTGGTCAGCTTGTGCATCCCATGGTGCCAACCGGCATTAACACATTTTGGTAGTGGCCCCGGGTTTTCCTTGACCACCTTGAGGAAAACCAAAAAGATAGCGGCCGCTACTCTTTTCCACTCTTTATGGGATATAGCCCCGTCCTCCCTGCTGCGGTCGAGCACGCCAAGTACCCTTGCATCAGCACCTTTAGCAATCTCGCTGAAGGTTGGCGCCGCCCCTGTTCTCGGTTTTTTGCCAAGGGAGGTTTCTCCCTCGTACGACCTTTGCCGCTTAACCGCTGGTACATGCCTCTTTGCTTCGAGTCGTGACACATCGATCTCGCTCTCGCTTAGCACCTTCTTGGCCCACGCTGGGTTAGCATGCTGCTCAGATACCTGACTAGCATGCTCACCACCGTAGCGTTCCACTATCTTTGCCGCTAATCGACGGTCCGACTTCAGCTTCCTAGCTAAAGCCCCTTTACTCATGCCCCCCGTGGACACCTTCATAATTCTAGCAGAATTTCCTCTACTAGTGCTGGCGATTCCGCCGTGTATGAAGGCTTCACCCTTCATTGTCTGTTTTGCCGGCGGGTTTGCGCCGGCTTCCCCCATCCTACCGCCTGATGCGGAGACTCCTATGAGGGTCTTAGTTCTACTGCTACCTGGCGACAATTTCGTTGTCCCGGGAGCAGCAGCCCCACCTGGGATAGATCTGGGTGTCGATTTCGACGCCGCTTCACCTCCCTTCGTCACCTTCTCGTCCGTTTTTGTTGGTGTGTCCATGCTAAAAGGGTCCCCACTCAGAGCCGCTATCCGTCCCCCGGAGAGGTAGTCGCCTTTTGTGGTCCCAAGGTTATCTCAGAGATGGGGCCAAGACGAGGGTTGACGTACGCTCTTATGAGGCAATACGTTCAGAGCCGACCAGCGCAAAGAAGGAGTCCTCTCAACTTACACCTACCACGCCAACTTAATGACGACGGGGGGGAGGGGAACGTACTCTGAGGCCTGCCAAGGTTTTAACGGGACGGAGGCAGTTTCGACATTAGCCCGACAGCCATTTCTGATGGGTGTCACCCCATCATACTCAGGTGCCGGAATGCCGCCACCACCAGCCCAGGAGTCTAACAGATCCAGATATGTTTCCTATTCTAAAAACCAGTTCGGTGCCAAAAAGTCGTCAAGGGAGTTGTAAGGCCGTGAAGCCCGCAGGCCATTTGGCGTTACCCAGGATGCACCAGCGTGGTGGCGACCTGCACTACATCCCAAATAAATGTGTAAATAATAAATAAAAAATAAATATGTAGAAACAATGTAATGAAATGTAAGTGCATAAAAAGTGCATAATATAAAACAAATAATTACTAGAAATCGGGAAATTGCGAGATAAAATTTGCAAAATTTTCAACTTTAAATGCAAATATCTCGAGAACTATAAGTTTGCGGCGGCAAATTATTAGTTATATTTTCTTAATCTGGAGCATCAGCCCTATCCAACCATACCACTTTTAACCTCGAAATCGTGGGATGGTATACTAAAGTTTCCCCAATATTTTTTACGAAAATTGTAGGTACTTTTACCTAACTTATAATAATAATAATAATACCCAACGATTACCCTCCTCCCGCATATCCGACGCGAGGGGCGCAATCCGCGAACGAGCGGAATTAGCCGAGTCATAAAAGGCAAGAGAGTTTTAAGCGTTGCGATCTTAAGCTGCTCGGCTACAGAAACAAAAATTTCAACAGCGACAATTAAGAATTAAATTAAATTATATTATAAATATTATTATAATTTTTAAATGTTACTTGTAAAGAGTAGATAAGATAATTTTTTTAATGGTAAAGAGTGGGTCTGTTAGATCAAATGTCCTGGAATGAGAATTGAAATCATGACATATACGGCGGAATGTTTCGTTTAACTCAAAATTTTTTCTAGAAAATTTTAAAAGTAAGGGTCTAAACTGCCTGGTAGAGCGAGCGGGAATGTTAAAATTAGTATCAGATAAGAGAGATGGGCTATAGTTTTTAAATCATCCATTGTTGAAATATAAGATGCCAAGGGGCACCATGTAATGGTGCGCCGCAGTACAGGTAATATTAGGTTGTCAAAAAAGTCATGCGGTATTTTTATTTAATGATTTATTGAATTTATTGAAATGTCTTATAACGGTTTGATGACTCATGCCCAGCTCTTGACCGATGCTACGGCTGCTACTATGAAGGTCTCTTTCGACCAATACAGCGATTTTATCGCAATTTTCGACGACAGGCCTTCCGGAGCGTGGCGCATCTTCGACTACCTCTACACCAGAACGAAAACGTTGAAACCATCGTTGTGCGGTGGAAATGGAAACTGTATCGGGTCCATAAACTGCACAAGTTTTATTGGCGGCTTGAGATGAATTTTTGCCTTTATCGTAGTAGTACTGTAAAATATGCCGTATTTTCTCTTTATTTTGCTCCATGTTTGCGACGCTATAACTCATGAACGACTTAAAAGAAACGACAATCAATTAAACACATGTTAGCGCGTGAAATGGGCTTTTCAAAAAGGTATAGCATGACCCGATGCGACGAATAAAACCAGAACTACGCGCTTTCAGCGCCAACTAGCGAAAATACCGCCAGACTTTTTTCACAACCTAATATTTATTAGTTTAATAGCGGGATTCTGTAATCAGTCTCTAGTCTCTATTTGAGACATTTTGAGGTAAAATCTCAATTTGTGACTGTTACTATTCCCTAACCAGTCTCTACCGATAGTTAGCAGGTCACAAACTAAAAAGAACTCTTGCTGCCATTTTGAATATAGTGAATATAGATCATAATAGATATTAATCGATTATCATTTTTTTATGTTTTGTAAACAACTCAAACACGAAAAGGTTAAAAATAAATCAATTTTACATAAATTTCTTAAATGTTATGTAAAAAAGTCAACATATATTTTTATTTTTACGTTTAATTATGGTTTTTGACTATGTTATAGAAAATTTAATATTTGTTATCGACATATTTATTTTAAAACATCTCTGAAAAATGAAATGTAATAGATTTTGAGACTGTCACTTACAGAATAGCAAAATCGTCTCAAGTCTCAAAAGTTGTCTCTAACTTAAAATCTCAAATATTGTACTTCTATTAATGATCAAATAAAAAGAGTTCATTCCACTCCAATTGAAATCTCTAGATGTTTTAAACAAGAACACAGCTTAATAAGTAGTTTTTAGTCAATTATAACAATCTAGTACAATTTTATTTAATACAGAAAGTCATGAAGATATGAGAGATGTATTAAATAATGCGAAAGTAAATAAAAATGCTAGTGACCACAATAAAAAAAGATTGCAAGGAATTATCGCAAAGGAGAAATTACATAGGAAAAATATATGGGGAAAGAAATAAATGAAATCACGAATATAAAAACAAATAGCGTAAGAAAAGTTAAGAAATAAAGATAAAATACGAAATAGAATAATAAAAAAATAATACTAATATTGGGTAGTCGATTGCAGTAGTATATCTCCAGTGCTACCAATCACATTAGGGAGATTCTCTTGCTCTTGCAAAATTGCAGATTGTAAAAATCCTACACCGAAATATACAAGGGCACGAGAGCCCCATTGGAGAATCTAGTGATATATGAACGGCTGATTGAGTCAATTTATTGTAAATGATTATTGTGAATTAACAAAATAACTGTAACAAATTTTTATAATTTAAATAGAAAATATAAAATCTATTTTAAATTTATCTTCCTCAACAATTTAACGTCAAAATATGCATTTATGTAAAATGACAGCTAAAATAGGGTTACAATTTTACTTCTGCGTGACATTGCACGCAAATAAACATGGGTTTTGGTCTGACATATTTTACAACCCTTGGAAATATTTTTCTGCGTGTGTTTGTTGTTGTGCCGTTGCATTAGGTGGAAAAATCTGCAATCCTTGCCCCGTGCAGGGTCTTGCAAGAGCAAGAGAATACCCCTATTGTGTCAGGCTACGTAGTGTTGGAACGGTTTTAGGCTTCATTAAAAAAAATTAATTTGTGGAAGTTGAAAAAGTTTCAGCTATTCAAAAATGAGTAAAAATATGAGGAACTTCGCAATATTTTGAAATTTTTGTATAAAAAAGAGAATATGGACGATGCTGTATTAGTTCGTGTAGCAAAACAATGGTTCGCTCGGTTCCGTTTAAGAAATTTCGATTTACACTGATGAAATATTGTCTCTAGCGGGGAAAATAGCAAAGTGGTCAACCAAAATTGTACTTATTTGTTTATTTATTTTTTATTATAAATGTAAAACTAATAAGTTGAATAAGAAAAGAGTTATTCGACTAGGTGTGAGGATATATTCTTTTTAATTGGCGTAGACACCGCTTACGCGATTATAGCCGAGTTAACAACCGCGCCTCAGTCGTTTCTTCTTTTCGCTACGTGGCGCCTATTGGATATTGTAAGCGAAGTCAGGTCCTTCTCCACTAGGTCTTTCCAACGGAGTGGCGGTCGTCCTCTTCCTCCGCTTCCCCCGGCGAGTACAGCGTCGAATACTTTCAGAGCTGGAGTGTTTTCGTCCATCCGAACAACATGACCTAGCCAGCGTAGCCGCTGTCTTTTAATTCGCTGAACTATGTCAATGTCGTCGTATATCTCGTACAGCTCATCGTTTCATCGAATGCGATATTCGCCGTGGCCAACACGCAAAGGACCATAAATCTTTCGCAGAACTTTTCTCTCGAAAATTCGCAACGTCGACTCATCCAAGCCTCTGCACCACATAGCAGGACGGGAATTATGATTGACTTATAGATTTTGGTTTTTGTTTGTCGCGAGAGGACTTTGCTTCTCAATTGCCTGCTCAGTCCAAAGTAGCACCTGTTGGCAAGAGTTATCCCGCGAGCAACACGTTGCAAGAATATACAAAAGGTTACGATTTTCAGTAGTTATTATCGTCTCCTCGTAAATAACAAAAGAATATTAACAGTAATTTTAATTAAGCAGGTTTATTGGTTAATCTGCTAATATTATTGTTATTTAAATTATAATTTTTGTGCTTTAAAATGAGCCGAATAATAAGTAAAAAGTGCTGAACTACAAATTTAGTTCTAATAAGATTGAACCGAGCCTACAATTGTCAACCTTTTATCCAGTGAGAATTGCGTAGGTATTGTAAGAGAGCAATTTGTCTAGGCCATAAATCCGAGAAACCTTGTGAAAAAATGTAAACAAATATTATATCCGATAAAATCCTGACTACTCAAAGTCCCGAAGTGTGGTACAATTTGCCAAAGATATTGGAAGATGATCAGGGTTTGCTTATATTAGGGGTATTCTCTTGCTCTTGCAAATCCTTGCACGGTGCACGAATTGCAATGGTTGTAAAAACCCATTTTTATTTTCGGGCAATAACACGTAAAAATATAATTGCAACCCTGTTATATTCGTCATTTTACATTAGCATATATTTCGCGTTAAATTGTTGAGGAAGGTACATTTCAAATAGATTTTGTAATTTATATTTTAATTATAACGATTTGTTACTTTGTTGAAGTTAAGAATGAATGCAGAGATTGCGCCAATTCACAATAGTCATTTACACTAATTTTACCGAAAAAGCTGTTCATATATCACTAGATTCTGCAATGGATGTTCTCGTGTCCTTGCATATCTCGGTATAGAATTTTTGCATTTTATGTCATTGTGCAATCTTGCGAGAGCAAGAGAATCCCCTAATCACCACCGTAGCGTTCCACTATCTTTGATGCGGAGACTCCAATGAGGGTCTTAGTTCTACTGCTACCTGGCGACGATTTCGTTGTCCCGGGAGCAGCAGCCCCACCTGGGATAGATCTGGGTGTCGATTTCGACGCCCCTTCACCTCCCTTCGTCACCTTCTCGTCCGTTTTTGTTGATGTGTCCATGCTATAAGGGTCCCCACTCAGAGCCGCTATCCGTCCCCCGGAGAGGTAGTCGCCTTTTATGGTCCCAAGGTTATCTCAGAGATGGGGCCAAGACGAGGGTTGACGTACGCTCTTATGAGGCAATACGTTCAGAGCCGACCAGCGCAAAGAAGGAGTCCTCTCAACTTACACCTACCACGCCAACTTAATGACGACGGGGGGGAGGGGAACGTACTCTGAGGCCTGCCAAGGTTTTAACGGGACGGAGGCAGTTTCGACATTAGCCCGACAGCCATTTCTGATGGGTGTCACCCCATCATACTCAGGTGCCGGAATGCCGCCACCACCAGCCCAGGAGTCTAACAGATCCAGATATGTTTCCTATTCTAAAAACCAGTTCGGTGCCAAAAAGTCGTCAAGGAGTTGTAAGGCCGTGAAGCCCGCAGGCCATTTGGCGTTACCCAGGATGCACCAGCGTGGTGGCGACCTGCACTACATCCCAAATAAATGTGTAAATAATAAATAAAAAATAAATATGTAGAAACAATGTAATGAAATGTAAGTGCATAAAAAGTGCATAATATAAAACAAATAATTACTAGAAATCGGGAAATTGCGAGATAAAATTTGCAAAATTTTCAACTTTAAATGCAAATATCTCGAGAACTATAAGTTTGCGGCGGCAAATTATTAGTTATATTTTCTTAATCTGGAGCATCAGCCCTATCCAACCATACCACTTTTAACCTCGAAATCGTGGGATGGTATACTAAAGTTTCCCCAATATTTTTTACGAAAATTGTAGGTACTTTTACTTAACTTATAATAATAATAATAATACCCAACGATTACCCTCCTCCCGCATATCCGACGCGAGGGGCGCAATCCGCGAACGAGCGGAATTAGCCGAGTCATAAAAGGCAAGAGAGTTTTAAGCGTTGCGATCTTAAGCTGCTCGGCTTCAGAAACAAAAATTTCAACAGCGACAATTAAGAATTAAATTAAATTATATTATAAATATTATTATAATTTTTAAATGTTACTTGTAAAGAGTAGATAAGATAATTTTTTTAATGGTAAAGAGTGGGTCTGTTAGATCAAATGTCCTGGAATGAGAATTGAAATCATGACATATACGGCGGAATGTTTCGTTTAACTCAAAATTTTTTCTAGAAAATTTTAAAAGTAAGGGTCTAAACTGCCTGGTAGAGCGAGCGGGAATGTTAAAATTAGTATCAGATAAGAGAGATGGGCTATAGTTTTTAAATCATCCATTGTTGAAATATAAGATGCCAAGGGGCACCATGTAATGGTGCGCCGCAGTACAGGTAATATTAGGTTGTCAAAAAAGTCATGCGGTATTTTTATTTAATGATTTATTGAATTTATTGAAATGTCTTATAACGGTTTGATGACTCATGCCCAGCTCTTGACCGATGCTACGGCTGCTACTATGAAGGTCTCTTTCGACCAATACAGCGATTTTATCGCAATTTTCGACGACAGGCCTTCCGGAGCGTGGCGCATCTTCGACTACCTCTACACCAGAACGAAAACGTTGAAACCATCGTTGTGCGGTGGAAATGGAAACTGTATCGGGTCCATAAACTGCACAAGTTTTATTGGCGGCTTGAGATGAATTTTTGCCTTTATCGTAGTAGTACTGTAAAATATGCCGTATTTTCTCTTTATTTTGCTCCATGTTTGCGACGCTATAACTCATGAACGACTTAAAAGAAACGACAATCAATTAAACACATGTTAGCGCGTGAAATGGGCTTTTCAAAAAGGTATAGCATGACCCGATGCGACGAATAAAACCAGAACTACGCGCTTTCAGCGCCAACTAGCGAAAATACCGCCAGACTTTTTTCACAACCTAATATTTATTAGTTTAATAGCGGGATTCTGTAATCAGTCTCTAGTCTCTATTTGAGACATTTTGAGGTAAAATCTCAATTTGTGACTGTTACTATTCCCTAACCAGTCTCTACCGATAGTTAGCAGGTCACAAACTAAAAAGAACTCTTGCTGCCATTTTGAATATAGTGAATATAGATCATAATAGATATTAATCGATTATCATTTTTTTATGTTTTGTAAACAACTCAAACACGAAAAGGTTAAAAATAAATCAATTTTACATAAATTTCTTAAATGTTATGTAAAAAAGTCAACATATATTTTTATTTTTACGTTTAATTATGGTTTTTGACTATGTTATAGAAAATTTAATATTTGTTATCGACATATTTATTTTAAAACATCTCTGAAAAATGAAATGTAATAGATTTTGAGACTGTCACTTACAGAATAGCAAAATCGTCTCAAGTCTCAAAAGTTGTCTCTAACTTAAAATCTCAAATATTGTACTTCTATTAATGATCAAATAAAAAGAGTTCATTCCACTCCAATTGAAATCTCTAGATGTTTTAAACAAGAACACAGCTTAATAAGTAGTTTTTAGTCAATTATAACAATCTAGTACAATTTTATTTAATACAGAAAGTCATGAACATATGAGAGATGTATTAAATAATGCGAAAGTAAATAAAAATGCTAGTGACCACAATAAAAAAAGATTGCAAGGAATTATCGCAAAGGAGAAATTACATAGGAAAAATATATGGGGAAAGAAATAAATGAAATCACGAATATAAAAACAAATAGCGTAAGAAAAGTTAAGAAATAAAGATAAAATACGAAATAGAATAATAAAAAAATAATACTAATATTGGGTAGTCGATTGCAGTAGTATATCTCCAGTGCTACCAATCACATTAGGGAGATTCTCTTGCTCTTGCAAAATTGCAGATTGTAAAAATCCTACACCGAAATATACAAGGGCACGAGAGCCCCATTGGAGAATCTAGTGATATATGAACGGCTGATTCAGTCACTTTATTGTAAATGATTATTGTGCATGGCTATTGTGAATTAAAAAAATAACTGTAACAAATTTTTATAATTTAAATAGAAAATATAAAATCTATTTTAAATTTATCTTCCTCAACAATTTAACGTCAAAATATGTATTTATGTAAAATGACAGCTAAAACAGGGTTACAATTTTACTTCTGCGTAACATTGCACGCAAATAAACATGGGTTTTGGTCTGACATATTTTACAACCCTTGGAAATATTTTTCTGCGTGTGTTTGTTGTTGTGCCGTTGCATTAGGTGGAAAAATCTGCAATCCTTGCCCCGTGCAGGGTTTTGCAAGAGCAAGAGAATACCCCTATTGTGTCAGGCTACGTAGTGTTGGAACGGTTTTAAGCTTCATTAAAAAAAATTAATTTGTGGAAGTTGAAAAAAGTTACAGCTGTTCAAAAATGAGTAAAAATATGAGGAACTTGGCAATATTTTGAAATTTTTGTATAAAAAAGAGAATATGGACGATGCTGTATTAGTTCGTGTAGCAGAACAATCGTTCGCTCAGTTCCGTTCAAAAAATTTCGATTTACACTGATGAAATATTGTCTCTAGCGGGGAAAATAGCAAAGTGGTCAACCAAAATTGTACTTATTTGTTTATTTATTTTTTATTATAAATGTAAAACTAATAAGTTGAATAAGAAAAGAGTTATTCGACTAGGTGTGAGGATATATTCTTCTTAATTGGCGTAGACACCGCTTACGCGATTATAGCCGAGTTAACAACCGCGCCTCAGTCGTTTCTTCTTTTCGCTACGTGGCGCCTATTGGTTATTGTAAGCGAAGTCAGGTCCTTCTCCACTAGGTCTTTCCAACGGAGTGGCGGTCGTCCTCTTCCTCCGCTTCCCCTGGCGAGTACAGCGTCGAATACTTTCAGAGCTGGAGTGTTTTCGTCCATCCGAACAACATGACCTAGCCAGCGTAGCCGCTGTCTTTTAATTCGCTGAACTATGTCAATGTCGTTGTATATCTCGTACAGCTCATCGTTTCATCGAATGCGATATTCGCCGTGGCCAACACGCAAAGGACCATAAATCTTTCGCAGAACTTTTCTCTCGAAAATTCGCAACGTCGACTCATCCAAGCCTCTGCACCACATAGCAGGACGGGAATTATGATTGACTTATAGATTTTGGTTTTTGTTTGTCGCGAGAGGACTTTGCTTCTCAATTGCCTGCTCAGTCCAAAGTAGCACCTGTTGGCAAGAGTTATCCCGCGAGCAACACGTTGCAAGAATATACAAAAGGTTACGATTTTCAGTAGTTATTATCGTCTCCTCGTAAATAACAAAAGAATATTAACAGTAATTTTAATTAAGCAGGTTTATTGGTTAATCTGCTAATATTATTGTTATTTAAATTATAATTTTTGTGCTTTAAAATGAGCCGAATAATAAGTAAAAAGTGCTGAACTACAAATTTAGTTCTAATAAGATTGAACCGAGCCTACAATTGTCAACCTTTTATCCAGTGAGAATTGCGTAGGTATTGTAAGAGAGCAATTTGTCTAGGCCATAAATCCGAGAAACCTTGTGAAAAAATGTAAACAAATATTATATCCGATAAAATCCTGACTACTCAAAGTCCCGAAGTGTGGTACAATTTGCCAAAGATATTGGAAGATGATCAGGGTTTGCTTATATTAGGGGTATTCTCTTGCTCTTGCAAATCCTTGCACGGTGCACGAATTGCAGAATTTTCCGCTGCAACGGCACAGCAAAAAACACACGCAGAAAATTATTTGCAATGGTTGTAAAAACCCATTTTTATTTTCGGGCAATAACACGTAAAAATATAATTGCAACCCTGTTATATCCGTCATTTTACATTAGCATATATTTCGCGTTAAATTGTTGAGGAAGGTACATTTCAAATAGATTTTGTAATTTATATTTTAATTATAACGATTTGTTACTTTGTTGAAGTTAAGAATGAATGCAGAGATTGCGCCAATTCACAATAGTCATTTACACTAATTTTACCGAATCAGCTGTTCATATATCACTAGATTCTGCAATGGATGTTCTCGTGTCCTTGCATATCTCGGTATAGAATTTTTGCATTTTATGTCATTGTGCAATCTTGCGAGAGCAAGAGATCCCCCCAATTGTTTTACGGTTATAAAAATTCAAACACTAACAATTAAAAAACGGTTTGTATCACTTATTTCTCGGACCATTTTAATGCAGAAAAACTATTATTAATATAAATGTGGGGATTATACCCACGCACTTACACCGGAGTTTTTCCTTTATTTAAATAAAGTCCACGTTTGCAATTTGCCACCGTTCCGCACGTTGGAGTATACAAGTTTTATTTGATAATACGGATAAATTTTACAAAAACGATTACTTTACAAAGTTTTAAAAATGGAAAAAGAAGTTAATAGTTGTTATAGTTTTTTTAAAAAGAATTACACAGACTGATCCGTCACATGCGCACGGCTACGCGTTTGCTCGACAAGTGTTGTTTGTTGTTCGAAACTAAGAAGAAGCGAAGAAGAGCTTTACGCGAAAAAGGGTTTCAGCGTTGCTCAACCCCACAATTCGGCCATCCTGCTGCGCATTCGCCCTCGAATGCGTCGTCATCATCAGAATAATTTACCCATGGCTTCATGTATTCTGCACAAGTCGAAGTTTGTTTTGGGCTTTCACACACGCCAGCCTTAATAACGTCATATGAATTGTTGGTCTTTACATTAACAACACGGTAAGGACCGAAATATTTTGGCTTTAGCTTGAGCCCACCACCAAACTGCGTTAGTTTTACAGCAACTAAATCGTCCATTTCGTTTTTTAGCTTCTTTGCGTCGTAGGTTATACGTTTTTTTTGTTTTCATCTTGTCATCAAAATCTGCTTTTTTGCTTGCTGTCTGAGTTCGTCGATATCGTCGAAAATTGTCGGAGGTAAATGCGGATCCACGGTCAGATATAATCTGAACAGGACTACCAAACGTTGTATTTTGTAATTTCAAACGGCTAATTGTTTCTTGTGCTGACGTAGTTTTGGTTGGATATAGCCACGCGAATTTTGTAAACGAGTCGATTACGGCGAAAATGTGCTTATATAACTTATTTGTAGTCTCCAAAGGACCAAGAAAATCAATATGGTATGTATGAAGCGGCATTCCTTCTTTAGGAATTGGGTGTAATCTCCCTTCTTGTTTACCTAACTTTCGATTTGTGACAATACATGCAACACAATTGGCGATGTGCATGCGTATCTTTTCTTCAATTTTTGGAATAAAAAATTCTTTACGTATTAGCTCCTTTGTCTTTTTTACGGCGAAATGGCCTTTTTCGTGTGCACGTCTGATTACGTCTCGTTGCATATGCTTCGGTACCACAACTAATT